>VZSE01003277.1:105988-168892 GCA_013398275.1 Promerops cafer | reverse complement strand
GTCGCTCATATTGTCAAGAGAAACAAACAGGTAAATGATTTTGAGTGACCGTGGGACAAAAATCACAGCAGGATGGACGAGGGAGACTGGTAACAGCGTTACCATTCCCCTTCTGGTCGCCTCACCGCACAAAGGGAAAGGTTCTTTGAAATGTCTCAACTGAGAGATTTCACGACCCAGATGTAAAGATATATGATGTTAAACAACAGCAGCATAAGAGAGTGAGTGAATAAAATCCACCCCACCATATCCTAGAAAAGTGGGCAATAGCAGTAACATGTTAGTGGTATATCCTTCAAGGTACAAATTGACATTTTAATAAAAAGAAAAAAGCTCTGTAATACTTTCACCCTCTGAGATAAAGACTCAAAACTTAATTTCTGGTTTCTGACTTGATTTCTATACTTGGCTTTTACTGATGGTTTTTCTGCTTCTCCATCATGCAATTATTCTAAATGTCTAATGCCAAATGAAATAAGTTCTTTGCCCAGGTTCACAAAAATGGATTTCATTATGTTGCAGTTCTTTTAATAACAGCATGGCTGGGGTTTTTTTGATCAAAAATGCAGACTGAAGAGGATGTCCTCTCTGCTGTTGTCTGATAAGTAGTCAAAAATTAATATGAAAAATGGCCTTGGCTAATGAAAAAATATAAATTATTTGATAATATGAAAGAAAGCAGAGACTTAGCATCATATTTGAATGATGCAATAGGTTTTGGCAGTATAAAAACTTGAAAAATTCTGAACCAGTAATATTAGTTTATTTGCCCAAAATGTCCCACACACTGTTTTTTACATTGATTCACAACAATTACTTCAGACACAATAGTGTTGCTGAATGCATGTAGTTAAACGAACACCTTTCCTTCCTCACATACTGAAAAATACATCTCATACACAGAACCGTGGATTTATGTTGGAAAAGACATCTAAGATCATCAAGTCCTACCATTAGCCCAGCACTGCCAAGGCCATCACTAAACCATGTCCATAAGTGCTGCATCTATATGTCTTTTAAATACCACCAGGGATGGGGACTTTTGCCTCAAGTGGTCATTCATTTTTACATAGAAAGAAAGTTTTTTATCTGTCTTAATATATTGATGATTTTTTTGTTTTTAATGAGGAAGTTGATGTCTGGGATATCAGCTTTGTCACCTCCAAGAAAATCAAATAGATTGGACTTGTTTAAGCCATCAGAAAAATGCAGTTTGTTCTTACTTAACACAGATGGTATGAAATTTTAAAGTTTATAAAGCAACATTTTGCATTTAAGGAGGAGAGAGCCTAGAACAAATCCCAACTTGCTCTGTAGCAGCTGCAGTGGGTGTTTTGGGCCTGACTTGAGTTTCAGTATCAAACCTGAAAGGGGTAAGATGATTCTTCTCATAAAAACTTAACTTAATGTTCAAGTAGCACAGAGGGCAGCTGGCAGAAAACTGGCCTGTAAAACTTGTGCATCAGGCCACACACCAAGGGTGAAAACTTGAGCACAAAATGGCTAGATCTGCCCTGTGAAACAGTGTAGAGAGTCATTTTTTGTGCCACTCTTACAGCTTTCTACTGGTTTGGGCACCCACTGTATGGCACAGACATAGTATGACTTGCAGGTGGTGCTGTGTGGGGCCATCACATAGAACTAAAGCCACAGAGAGCTGTCAGGCAAGTTAATTTTTGATGCAGAACTAGAATTAGATACAACAGGACAAGCAGGCCATAAGGGAGAAGGTAGTGGGTTTATAACTGGGTTTGAGATCTTCACTTTGAAGAAAGGTGTTTGTGGGGAGGCTGGCAGTGGCTGATGCACTCAGTAAAGAGATCAGCTGACAGAAACAGGAGAGGAGGGCACAGTGGCTTGAATTGCTAGGTGAGGAGGAAGCTTAATGTGGACTGGTAACCAGCCAGGAGTGAATAGATATGGAGAGGACAAGGGGAGTAACATAGTCTGAATTAGTAGCAATCCTAGTTAGAAAATAAACCAAATCAACCTAACCAAAAAAACCCTCCGCCAAATCCAGGAGTTAATGGCGACTAAGTAGCAGGTAAGGACTCTGTTACAGACTTAAAAAAAAAAAAAAAAAAAAGGTTGTTGTCTGCTGGGGGAAGTGAAGACACCAAGCAAGTGTCTGGGGAATACCTGGGTAACACGGGCAGCTTTGAGGCCGGCAACAAAAAAAGGATGAGAAGCCCGGCAAGGGGACGGCTCTCTAACAGAGCTTGCGGGGCGTGAGACACACAAAAGGCCCCGCCGGGACAGTCGCACTCGCCCTCTTTGCGAAGGCGAATGGCGCTCATTAACCACGCCAGCCTGTCAGTGGCTGAGCAGGGCCCATTCGCCCGTGTGCTTGGCTATCCTCAGCTCGACTCCCGCCGCCACCGCGGCCGAGGACGGTCCCACAGCAGCGCCGCTGCGGCCGCTGCGGCCGCTGCGGCAGCTACTCCTCCTCCTCCTCCTCTTTTCTTCCTCATCCCCCTCCGCTCCTTCCAGCGGCGCCGCGGCCGCTCCGCCCCCACCGGAGGAGGAACGAACCACTTTTCCGACTGCGGGGAGAGAGAGCGAACGAGGCTTTTCCCATTCCTTTCTCCAACCCTGCCTCGGGTCCGGCGGGCTCTTTTCTCTCGTGGCTGCCCACATTCCCCCAGGCGTGGAGGCAGCAGCCGAGCGTCTGTCTTACGGTGGGCGCTTGCCGAGTCCCCGCCGGTATTCCGGAGCTCCCCAGCCGCCCCGGTGCGGCGTGCCGGGTGGTACCGGCCCGCTGGCGGGAGGAGGCGGTGCGGCCGTGTTTCCCGCGGCGGGCGGCGGGCCGGACGCCAGCGCGGTTGGTAGCGGGGAGCTGGACCGCCGCTGGTGAAGCGGTGGGCGGGCGGGCTGGGGAGAGAGAGAGAAAAAGGGATGGAAGGATGGATAGATGGATGTATGGAGGAGAGGAGGGCGGGCGGGCGGAGTTTCTTTTCCGCGCGCCCCCTCCCTCCCGCCTCCTGCCCCCTGCAGCGCTCTCGCGCCATCGTGCCTGCCTGCGTGAGGGGACGAGTGGCCGGTCGGGGACAGGGGAGATCGGGACAAGGTGGCGGGTGGCTGTTGTGGCTGGGGGCGGCCTAGCCTTGCCTGCGGGCGGGGGCTGAGACTGCGGAGTGCCCAGGGGGTCTCTTTGCGGGGGGGAAGGGCGGGCACGGCGCAGCGCGCCCCAGCCACGGGCCGCCCGCCCTTGCTGACGTGCCTTCTTGTGTTGCCCTTCTCTGCTCTCTCCCGCCCCGGTGTGTTTATTTCGGCAGCGAGTGGCACCTCGTGTGGCTGGCAGTGCCTCGGTGGTTGCTGGAGGCGCAGAACCTTTCCTTCCCTGAGCCCGGCTTCCCTGGCGGCAACAGAGCGTCGCGTCGTTGAAAGAACATGAGCCGAGATTTCAAACCCGGAGACTTGATTTTCGCCAAGATGAAAGGTTACCCCCATTGGCCGGCCAGGGTAAGGCTCCCCCTCTTCCCCTGCCTCGTTCTCTGCGGGGTGCGCTCACACACCTGTGCTGTGCAGCGCCTTCAGCTTCGCCTCCTGTGAAGGAGGACACGACTGGGCTCCCAGGGGTAGAAGCAGCTTTGCAGTCACATTGCAGATTCGTACCATAACAAGTAGCCCTCTTAAGTAGTCACTAGTTGTCTTAATTTGTGTAACACGGCTTTAGAGAATGAAGACTGCTGTATGGTAGCATGACGCTGGAGCTTGTGCAGGCCCCTGGAGCTCTTCAAAAATGATGTCCCCAAATAACTGCTCTTGGCAAAAAAAACCCACAAATTTATGGCGAGATTACTCCTAAGTGGGCTATGTCTGCTGTGCTTTCTGTTAAATGGGCTAAGTGTATGTGGTAACTTGTCCAGTTCTTTTTTCGTGTTCTCTGTGCTCCAGTGGAAAAGGCATGCCAAGTTCTGGGACTGCTGTAGGTCATTTGTTGGATGTGGGAATGGAGGTATAAAGGTGTTTAGCTATGCTGACTTAGGAATTGGGGTTCTTTTAAAGATTATTACCCTTTTGGTAGCACTTCACATTTGGGCTTCCACAAGTTATCAGGTCAGCATAAGGGTAGGAAGTCTTGCTGTTGCTTTTCCTTAAGGACAGGCACTATGTGGATGAAATTGAATTGTGCCTTTTACCTGTAACACATTGTAATCTCTCCTATTAAAAGAAGCGGTCATGTGAAAAGTATCTCTGTAAACTGAAGGTAATTTTCTATTGTTACTGGATTTGATTCTGCTATTTTTTTTTTACATACTGTTAAAAAGAGGTCTAAGTTCCTGCTTTACTTCTCTGTAGCTTTTTTTATTCCCGTTTTAATGCTTAATTTTTACATATTTCTCCCTAAACTGTTCTTGACTGTTACTTGGTTTGAATTATAATAGGCTGTGTTTTTCTTAGGTGGATGAAGTTCCTGATGGAGCAGTAAAACCTCCTATGAATAAAATGCCTATTTTCTTTTTTGGCACTCATGAGACGTAAGTCCTTTATATTTCAGGGTTGTATTTTTTTTATTTTAAAATGCTGTGACAAAAAGTTATCTTCTCTGAATGTAGTGTATTTTAAGCTATTGTATTATTAGCATGTCTTCCTAAATTGATCTCTTGTCAAGACATGATTCTGTAACATTTACTTAAGCTGTTCAAGTGACTGGTAGACTATAACCCTAACATGTATGCTTTGCTCATCAGAAGAAAAAAAATTGTACCCGAAGTGACGTGGCTGATTCGTTTTTCTTTTTTTCTTTAATGAGTTTAATTATAGTCCTGTATATCATCAAAATTCTCAGTAGTATATTCTTGAAGAAAGTGAAATAGGCAAAATTTGAGAAATGGGCTGATAATCACGTACTGGGGTTGTTTTTATTGTTTGGTTTCTCGGGTTTTTTTCTGACGAGGTTTTGGGTTGTGGGCGATGTGTTTGTAAGATCTGGAGAGAGATGAGGAAGTGCTTCTTACCTATCAGCCTGCAAAATACTGACCTTTGCGTACTTAGAGCAGTGTTTTGTGGTGATACAGTATTTGCTTTGAGAGACTGTATGTCTTCTACTGCTGAATTTAATAGAAAATACTCTGAGGTTTATGTAGTTCTTTGTTTTTGAAAGTTACTGTGTTGCTTTTTAGCATGACTGGGTGGGTTAGTGTAGATTTATGGCATCATCAGATTCAGTGCTCCATTTGTTGTTTGAGTTGCTAAAAGAAAACCAATTTAAACCTGTATTGGTGTGCTTTTAATTCTTCTGTTTTTCCCAATAAATGGCAGATTGAAGTTGTGTGCAGAAGTTGTCCACTTCTCACATTTTGTGGAAAGATCTTACTTGTTTTACATCTTATCAAAATTGAAATTTGTTTAATCTGGTACTTTGTATCTATCTTTAGCAAGTAAATATTTTGCTAAGACAAGATACATTGTCCTGTTGAGTTAAAGAGTAAGCATCCCCTACTGTTGGCATTACTTGCTATTACTTTTCTTAAAAAGCAATTTCTTTGATTAAAAAGATACCTATATGCTTGGCCCATGTATTTTTTTTTTAGCTAATCTCATCTTTCAATAAATCTTTCAATGACTAAATTTTTTTTAGTTTGGTTGGACTTTTTGTGTGTGTGTAATTTTTTGGGTAAAGAAGAGTTCCTGAAATTCGATTCAAGGTTGCAGGGTTTGTCTTGTCCATTGTTTTAATTATCATTTTAAATGTGTTAGGTTACCCTTTTTTTCTTAAATTTTTCACACAACTGAACTTTCTCTTTGGCAACTGCAGCACAATACTGCTTTAGTTCAGCTGGTGGTGAAGTGTGTCATTCTGGATTGCGGTGGGGTTTTGTGCAGTTGTAAATAAGTTTGGGAATGCAGGTTGAATGTAAGGGAGACAGAAATAACTCCTCATCTAAAGCTTTAAAAACACCTGTGCAAGTTGTAAGAAGTTTTATGTCCTGCAGATTTAGCTTAGGACTCTTGAGATGTTTGGGTTTGAAAGGTGTGGTAACTGGGGGCTTTTTTCCTAGTTTGTGTAAGTAATTTGAAATGTTTGTTCCTCACTCTGGTGTAGTTACAAAACAAAGTTTTGCTGCAGTCTGGTTTTTTTTAGGCTCTAGGTTCCAGGTTACTACACTTCAGAAATCCATAGAATACCAGAGAAACTTCTTGCCTCTGTTTCACACACATTGCAATGTACAGGGTGTTCCATGACCCAGCTGTCTCCTGGTGTTTGTTAAGCATGTTGCTTATCTTAAGATCTGTAGATAATAGGTGAAACTGTCATAATTCTTGGTCTCACTCCTTACAGCAGATACCTATAAATTACAATAGGAAGGAACTGATCGGGTGACAAAGGAAACTGATGTTCCATCACGTGTAATTTTGTTCAGGCTTTTAGCTATAAATAGTGACTTCAATAATCCATCAGGAATTATGAAGAGTTAACAGTTTTTTGTACTTTTTCGTGGGAATTAAAGATACTCTACCTTCAGCATTTTAGTAGGCTGTATATGTATAGTCTATCTTACTGTAAGTAGCGGCAACTCTGAAAACCTGCATAATCAGTTTATTGTGCTGAAAAGTCCTGTATAAAGGATGACAGGATTTCAGGCTGTGTGGATGGTTACAGCAGGAAAAAGGAACCATGGGGGAAAAGGAAAGCAAGACTGGCTTGGGAATAATTCTTATTTGACTTCTAGAAATAATACTGAGTTTATGAAATTACTGTAAATAACCTGTACTTCGTGGTTTTTTGTTTTCTCTTAAGTTTCGTAAAAAAAACCCAACTGAAAGTGTGTTTCTTCCTAGGAAGAGTAATAAAATGAATACTATTTTAATAAACGCTTTATTTAGATATGTTGTGGCAGTAGATCATATCAGTACAAATTTTGTTTGGTCATAGACAAACAGATCACACTGAATTCTAGTTTCTGGACTTTCTGTTTTAGGGTAATCTCTTTTCATTCAGTTCTTCTTGTTCCTTTTTCTCTATTGGTACATGAGGAGTAAACTGCAGCAGCCTCATAACCTTTTCACAGTAGCTGTTCTCGGGTGTTTTTCAATGCTTGAAAATATGGGCAAAGGCTTAGAGACTGGAAAATGCTTCCTTTTAGAGAATAGGGAAGAAGAGAGGCAAATTTTTTTCCTATTTTTGTCTCTCCCAGTTGCTCTGTCTCCCTCCCCATCTTTTTGGTCTGGGTAAATAAGCTTTGCCAGGTGCATGTTTCCCACACTGGCTGAATCCTCTCTGTCTCTTGCCAAGAGGTGGGTGATTTGCAGTCTAAGCTGACAATGGCTTATTTAATACTTTGTGCACATAGATGAGTGTTTACTGCTGGAGTAGGAAATGCTTAAGCTTTCAATGAGATTCTGTGTTTTTTCTTTTTTCTCTCCTCCTTTTATTGGGGTGTAAGCCTGAAGTAGCTGCTTTTTTTTTTTTTTTTTTTAAGGATAATGAAGGAAATAGTGGATTGGAGCTTAGAAATATCTGTTTAACTTTACCATGAGCTAGTACTTTAGAAAGCGTCTCCAAGTTTTCAAATAGTTGGATGTAATATAATTGCAATAACACCAAGTCTAGGCATGGATTGAAACTGAGAATGTACTACCAAAGTGTACATTTTTCTGTTAGCAGTGGATAGATTGGTACGGTGAAATCCTAACTTCAAAAAGCCATGAAGGTAGAGCAGAAACAAAATAGTCTTTAATGCTCTTCAGCATAAACCATAATATTGCTTCTCAGTAGCATGGTACCTCGTTTTCCTGAGTCTTAACTTGGAGATGCTAGTAGTGAATACTGTGACTTTGTCATATGAGAAAAGCTTATAGGTAAAAGCTTTAGTTCGACAGCTTGCAGTAGGGATAGGAGTGTTTTTTGTTTGTCTGGAAAAGATACACAGGCAGCATCAAGACTGTTCCAAGAGTGTCTTAAAAATAAAATAATGGTCATGTTTACTTTATCAAGAAAATGGCTGGAGGAGAAGCTTAAAATAAGAAAGTCTTTATTGCTTAAATTTCATAAATCGGATTGTGAGGTCCTGTTGTCAGACCCTGAAAAACTACTGCATTAATGCTGAATTAATTACATTTTTACATAGCATTCTTAAAAATATTTGGGTAGTCAGTATATTCAGGTGGTGCTTTTTCACATCCAAGACAATAAAAACATTCACCAATGCTTTATTCTTAACATTTAAGGATGGTTTTCTTCCATAAGGAAGCAATTGCTCTTTCTATTTGTTTGTAAGCTACTTAGTTTTTAAATTGATCCTGTTCACAGTAACTGGTTGACTTGTTAGCTGCAATCTTAAGATGCAGTGTTGAGGATTTCTTGCCCAAATATGCAGTAGTCTGGGAAGGAGGGAAGTCTCTATTTGTGGTGTTAGTAATGGAGACCTTGGGGTGTTGCAGGCCACAGTTTAGAAAACTAAGGACTCTAGTAGAATAGTTGTTATAGTACTAATGAATTTAATATTTAATAACACTTAGTGCTTACTTCTTTGAAAAGATTAACCAATTAAAATGTGAATTTTGTTCTTTCTTTCCTTAAGGGCATTTTTGGGGCCAAAGGACATATTCCCTTATTCAGAAAATAAAGATAAATATGGCAAACCAAATAAAAGAAAGGGTTTTAATGAAGGGTTGTGGGAAATTGACAATAATCCCAAAGTGAAATTCTCTCATCAGCAGGTAAGCTATGCAGACTCTACAAATCTTTGTTGCTTTGGGGGGGAGGGGGGGAAATTCAGTTAAGTGTTTTCCTGACACAGGGTAATGACATATTGCTGCTGTTTAACTGCATGTTAGACAAAATTTCATATATTTAAAAATTTTAAATACTGTTTATTTTTGGTGTCTAGTATCAATAGCATAAGAAGAGATGGAGGTTGTTTAACTGGAGGTACATACATACTTATAACTATATATACTCCTGAAATACCTTTGTAAGTGTGCGACTGTGCATAAAAAGTGGTGGGTTTTTTGGTGTCTCAGTCACTCTGCCCTGTGTTTTCTAAAACCAAATACCTATATCCACAAGTATCCTTGTAAGATTTCAGTACATGCTCTTGTAGTGTGCAGTATTTTCATTTTAGCAGTTGGAAGCAATGTGATGTTTGCCTTTTAGCCCCTGTCACATGACTTAATGCAATTTTTGTCCATCATTAGTTCTTCGTTTCTTGCCCTTTTTGTAAGACTTCCAAGCTTAAACCAGAGCTGTGCAATGCTACCCATAAAAGGACCCAAATTCAATACGAAGACAAAGAAATTCTCATGCTCATTTTGCTTGCTCTGGACATTCTGTAAGCTTTTAGTTTTGCTATGTACACTGAATGTATACTGACCTTGGCTACACTGGGTCTTCTAGGCAATGATGCAATAATAATAAAAAGAATTGCTGTCTTCGGTTTTTATTTGCTGTTTTTGCACAATATGCCAGGTTACCATTTCAGCACCAGTTAATTCCTACTTCATAAGATACCCCACATTACTGTGTTTCTAGTTTGAAGGAGAACATGGATAAAGATTTAAGGAGTTTCTGAAGTATTGTCAGAACATCACGTATTTGAGGTGTACACTTTCTTCTTTGGGATATGGAGAGTTGCTAATCCCCACATCACAGTGGGAAGGACTGTAGTAATAAGAGACAGATTCTTTCTGCTACTGTAAGATACAATTTCATAAAACTTTTCACTGTCCTTATTGTGGCAGTTGAAAACAGATGCTCTGTGGATGCCTGAGGCAGTTGTGAGCTATACCAGTCATTCTAACTAGGTTAAAATCTGTATAAATAATCAACAGTAAAAAGGTTGTCTAATATTTTGTTTCACTGCAGATATCAGTCACTTCAGTTAAGCAGTGCTTTCAGTAGCAGATGAGATGCTCCTAGGTACATCTCCAATTGGGAAAAGACACAAAACACGTTGCTAAGAGATAGGTGCAGACTGTTTTCTTAGTGTAACAGCTTTTCTGCAAGATAGTCCTTCTACCTTTTGAGTTCCATTCAGGTTCTTCAGCTTCAGCAGCAGCACTTTTCACCCTGTCTTT
This sequence comes from Promerops cafer, assembly GCA_013398275.1. Classification (NCBI taxonomy): domain Eukaryota; kingdom Metazoa; phylum Chordata; class Aves; order Passeriformes; family Nectariniidae; genus Promerops; species Promerops cafer. The sequence continues at coordinate 158,869 of VZSE01003277.1, read as the reverse complement.
CTTGGTCAGGTTCTGTCTAGAGCCATTGAGTTGTTCTTTGCAGTTTTTTTCCCTGTTTGTTTACTGAAAAGAAAGAAAAAGTTCTTTTTCCACAGGTCTTATTTAAGTCCTGTTCCTCTAAGTGAGCCATAAAATTACTGGGAGAAGAAACTTTTCTTAGTAGGGATGTTTTAACTGGAGTCCTGCATACAGTTCTGGGCTACTCAGTACAAATTGAGGAACATGAACATACTGGATGGAGAGACCCGTGGAAGGCCATGAATGTGATGGACTGGAGCATTTCTGCTGTGACTGCTCCGCTCTGGTGAACTTACGTGGAATCTCCTCAATTTATACAAATATGTGAAGCAAGGGTACAAAGAGATTTGGTCAGACCCTTTTTAGGGGTTTCCAGTGACGGGACCAGAGGCAAAGAGCACAAACTGAAACACAGGAGGTTCCCTCTGAATATAAGGAAGCTTTTTTTCTTTCCCTGTGAGAGTCACTGAGCACTGCTACAGGTTGCTCAGTGAGGTTGTGGAGTCTCCGTTCTTGGAGATACCTAGAAGTCATCTGGATATGGTCCTGGTCAGGCAGCTGAAGGTTTCCCTGCTTGACTAGGAAGGTTGGATCAGTTTGAATTACAGAAAGAATGAAGTTAAGCAGTAGATTAATGCAAATTTGCTTCTGAATTTGTCCTTTAACCGTAGAAAGCTTTCTTTTTGATAGTCTTCCACTCTGCGCTAGGCATTATTAAAAGCAAGTTTTACTTGGAGCAAATCAAGCCCTTTAGCCAGCTTTTGTTTTTACTTGTGGGTGGTCCTTGTTGGTGCTAATAGAGTACATCTGCAAAAGGCTTTATTTAACAGCTAAGTTTTTTTTGAGGAATAGGACTTTTGGGTATTTTAGTCAGGGAAGGAATGGATGTTTAATTGTGTAATATCCTGATTTCCCTTGGAATAGAGTTAGTTTTCTTCTTAGTAGCTGGTGCAGTGCTATGTTTTGCATTTAGTATGAGAATCTTGTTGATAAGACTGTTCTAGTTTTTACTAAGTAGTGTTTTCCTTGCTAAAGAGTAAATAGTATTTAGCAACAACTAAAAATTCTGTGAGTTTTGAACATAATTCTCATAGTAAATCCAAAACACAGCACTGTACCAGCTATGAAGAAGAGAATTACCTCTGTCTCAGCTGAACCTGGGACTACTGTGGAGTTTATGGGGAAGCTGGTGTTTGTTTTAAGGGTGGCAGAGTGCTTGAAATCCGTTTCTGAGGCTCCACTGTCTTTGCCTAAAAAGGGTATGGTACAGGCAACAAAACATTCAATTTGGTGCAGTTTAGTCAGTTGACATATGCTTTTTGCTACTAGTTCTGGTAACAAGGACAAAAAAAAAAAGAGTAGAAGAAACATGCTTTCCTCCAGCCACCTCTGCTCTGGCTTTGCTGGTCCCCAGTGTCCTCTCTGCACATTTCAGTGTGTCCCCTGGGTAAGACAGTGGTGGAATAGGAGATGGTCCGGTGTGAAGTGGTTACTTTGTTTTTGCTGTTCCTTGTTTCCTACTCAGCAGGTGCAGTGTGGGCTCCTCCATGGCCTGCAGCCCTACCCTGATGTGTGCCTTCTGTCTCCCCTCTACCAGTGCTTGGTGTTAAGGGAGCTTCCATGTCTGACCATCAGGAGCCACTGTGACAGTCACACTCACCACCACCTGAGCTGGGGCTGATGTCCTTTGCAGTAGACAGCTCCGGTGATCCCATTGGGTGCCCTGGTGGCTCCCTGCACACACCACACTCACAGAGTCAGACAAGGTTTACTTTCTGGCTGGACCCTGAGTTTCGTTTGGCAGTCTCAGACAACTGGGTCTGTAAAATAATTTAAATGTGATGCAGCTACAGAATAACAGCTCGAGCTGGGTGCTTCCTGGGAGAGACCCTGGACGAAGGAAGCCCTGGACATTTATACCCTCACAGGCTAAGTTTGAAAACTGTTGAGTCCTTGGCACCTGATGTCTCTGAGTGTCCACTCACCTGGCTAGCTACTGTGTCCTTTATATGCAAAGTTCAAGATCTCTTGCCTCTGGCTCCTGCCATTCCCAGCTCAGTCTGCAATGACATGAGCTACTTTCACTAAATGTACTCCTCAACATGAGGCAACTTCTTTGGGCTGGAGCTTGTCTTGGGCACTGGCTTATGAGTCTCCTCTTCCAGTGTCCCTCCTTGACTCTGGCATCTCTTTTTGCCTCAGAATACCATGTGCCCTGTGCAGGCATCTTGTTCCGTGTGTGACCATCCTTCCATCCCCTCTCCCCATTCTTCCATTGCTGTTCGGGTGAAGGCACCATCTGTTCCCATGTGAGGTGGGATGTTGAAGTGGATCAGTTCACAATTGCCAGCCACCTCCCTAGGACCGATTGTGAGCAGTGGTGGACTTGCTTCCACCTATGTCCCTGGCACCTGCTCACGAGCATGAGGGATGAGCATAGGCAATGAGGCATCTTGAAAGTAGTTGCTTATGAAAACCGAGAGGAAAGTTAACGTAGATACTGATGAGTAAATACGCCGTTTTCCCAACAATATTTTAAAGTGGAATAATGTATTATGGTCTGCTAATATGTTGCACTATTCAGTGCATAGGTAAATGGACACATTTCTTTAGCTGCAGTCTTGGATGTGAATGTATCTTAAGATATTCCTTGATCTCTATGTTTTATCTATATACAACTCTTTGATTTTAAAGATACTTAGAGCTAAGTTACACACTTTAAAAACACAGCAGAGAAGACAGTTCAGGAGTCAGAGCTTAAAAATTCAGGATGAGTAGGAAATTTTGTGTTTGGGCATGCAGCAGGTATGGTCAGAGGGAAGTGGGTGATCACAGGAAGGTTTAGGCAGAATTGAGCTTTTAATGTGGATACAAGATGATATTAAAGGGGCAGACTTGTCAGCTCACTTGGAATTTTTTTCCTCTTTTTTTGTCCTTTTACTGGGCATATGTCCCAGTATGGCAGTGTGCCCTAAGCCGTCCGCACCCTAACATGGAGGTGGGGAAAATCAAATATACTGGGCGTGAGATTAAGTGACAAATGAGGTCAGAATGATGGTGATCAAAACAGTAATTCACTTTTATTGACTGTCAAAGAAGTAAGCAAGGAAGAAAATAGAAAAGTAGGGACAAGTGAAGAATTACAAAAAGTGAGAAAGGTAGTAGCCACCAGGAATCTATGGCATCCTGTGAAGATCCTTCTGTCCTCTGGGTAGAGCTCTGCTGGGACATGCTGCTCACTCATTTCTATCTTGGCTGAGCACTGGTTTGTGGCTCTGACTCTGCAGTTTCACTGCAGTATGGGGGCCATGGCGATGGCACATGCACCAAGGTTCATCACCTTCCTGGGATACACCCTGTCCCTGGCAGTGGTGCTGCCATGGATGGTCATGGCCCATTGCCGCACCACATCTTCAGCTGCGGAGCATTCTGGCATCTGGGTGTCGCGGTTCGCGCTGTCGGCAGCTTAGGCCCGAGAAGCTGCAATCTGCTTCTGCTTTGTAAATGCCACTATTCCCTCTGATGGGCGCAAGCAGTGGCAAAATGGGTTGTTTGCTAGCAGTTCTCCACTGCATTTTTTTATCTTAGTAAGGCCTTCTGAGAGCCACATTTTCTGTTTCATTGCCAGAACTGGAATGTTCTAAGAGCAGTATTGATACTTTGCAGATGTTGCTTGTAACTGCTAGTAAGGGAGTTGGAGGGCAGAAAGGAGATTGTAGGTTGGGCTTAAATCCAAACCCACTTTCCCAGTGGGGGGGAAAAAAAGAGTTAGGGGACTTCTGCCAGCTTTATTTGAAGTAGCTAGTATGTAAGAGGGAGAAAGCCATACACAATGTAATGGGAAGAAAAAAGAGTAATTTAGGCTTTATCTCCTCTGTTACTGTGGTTTTAACTTCTAATTCATTAATTTTCTTACTGTAATCCTTTTTGTGCTTACATTTTCAGGAACAAGTAGTTGAATCACTTAGGATTATTAGCATATTTAAACATGTACATCTTTGTAGTATCAGATGTTGTATTTGGCCAAAAAACATTTTTTTAAATTTCTTTCAGATATGTTAAGATATATTATACATAAGAAAATACTTACATTGCAGTATATCAATGTGAAAATGAGTTGTTACAGCATTAGAGCTTGAAAGTTTAATAAGTTCCAAATTAAATTGAAAACTGGGGAAATTAATGAAATAAGATGTATTTAATATTCTTGTCCTTCTAGTAAGGGGTTCCTTGACATGATGCTTTCTTCAGTAATGTATGTGGGAGAGGAGGGGATTTAGATCTCATTTTTGATCTTTTTTTTATTGAAGCCCCACCCAGCTATTAACACTCCTATCAATGAAACTGTTGAAGAAAGCAGTCAGGAGCCTGCTGAGGGGAGTGAAGAAAAAGCAGGAGCCAAAAGAAAAAAGTGTTCTATCCCGAAAGTAAGTGATTGAATTTCTGCTTTGTTCTGCCAGAAACATTTTCAAGTCAGAACTATATTACCAAGTCTTTACTTAAATACTTTAAACTAACAGTGGTTTAATGTTATAGCTTGCTTGTGTTTGCTTTTCTTCAGATACTTACAGTAATACTTTTATCCTTCTGTTTTCCTTTTACGGTGCTCTATATAGTTTTTGAAAATTAATTTCTTTACCAGCTTGTATTTCTATATCATAATACACTTAAACAAAATTCATGCAGTACTTCCTAGGCAGGACAAGCTGGAAATCATAATTATCATCAAGAATTAGGCTAACTTTTCTCCTTTTGTTTTTGAAGACTTTTTCATATTGTAGACAGGTATGACTCATTTTCAATTGTGATCATTTATGTTGAAAAGCAGAACAGATCTGTCGTGGGTGAAAGGGTACTTAAGTGTGTTTGCCAGAAAACATTTATAAGAATCAGTTTGAATTAGACCATACCCTTAATGAACTACTTAGGATACAGAGAATCTCACAGCTGTAACAATTAAACTCTTAAGCCAGGAATCAGTATGCAATAGTTTATACAGAATTTAGCTTCTTTGCTTTGTAAATGTGTGCATACCCTAGAAACCTTCCAAAACAAAATTAATTTCAGTCTGAAATACCTTGGTTTCAATTTGCTGGTGCAGTACATAGTTTATACTGTAAGAGGTAAAGCTTCCTAGCTTACTGTACATTAAATGATTCAGTAGTACACTGCTTTGAACTTTTCTCTATTCTTGAATGTTTTGTTCATATGGGGATATTTCTCATGTGGAATGGGAGAGATACTGTGTGTTGTCAACTCTTCTCAGTGGTTTTAAGAATAGAATTCTAAAATGACAAAAATTGTCATGTAGGTGGGATTGACATTTAAGGTATCTCATTTATTTGTAACTCATTTCTGGAAATTACTACTCAAGAGGATAAGCAGTGCCCTTAAATTAAATGTTAGACTATTTTGGATAGACTTGTGGTTATTCTTGACCTCTGTTTCCATTTTGATTATTTGCCAAGATGTAATGTAGTTTTTCTGTAGATGTTGCTGTCTGTTCAGTACTGATTCACAATTGCAACTGAAGAATCTGCAATGTGTCAGATACATAGCAAATACAATTGTGTCCAGTAGCTGTAGTAGCTTGGTTATTCAAGAGTAAAAAATTTCTTTGATTGGCGGGAAAAAACAAATTAGTCTACTGGTAGTATACTGATAGATGATGTAGAGAATGGTTTTGGAGCCTGCAGAATTATTGATGGATTATTTCTCCTGACTTCTTACTGCCTAGAGTTCCTTATTTTGGTACTTGCAAGTGTGGAATGTGAGGATGATATGGGTTCTGTTTGCTATACCTTAGCAGTGCTTTGAAACACGTAATTTCCTGACAGCGTTAGCAAACCAGTGGTGCTCTTGCCTATGCATGCTTCCTGTAAAAGCATTTGTTCTTAGCATTTGCTACTGTGAGGGGGAAACTTCTTTTAAACTGGGCTGGTTGATTAATCAGTTTGCTTCATTCTGAGTTTATGCCTCAAGCAGCATGTGCTAGTGGGGATGCTGATGACTTAAGCTTCATGTTTCTCATCAAAAGTGCTTTTAGGTTGTTCAATGCTGGCACACTGTAAGAGAAACAGAAAGACACAGAGCCATTTAAACATAAAGATGGAATGGAAGATCCTGACTGGGTCCTTTTATATAGATTTGCCTAATTAATCATCTTAAGGCAAAATACAGAGCAGATTTCTTTTTTTTTTTAATATACTAATGTAGCTATAACATTCCATTGATCAGTCCTTGTACTCTGGTTTCCTTTGGTTTTAGTGAACCAATGGTTCTTCTTTCTTAAAATTGTACTCTGTAAAAAGATTCAGTGATGTTACGTATCCATGTAATTAGAAATACCGTGTGATAGTTGCTTTTAGTGTTGAAATTTTAAAAGCTAGCTACTTAAAAATGGAATTTTAAAGAAGGTGCTTGAAAATGGGATAAGCCAATAGTATTTAAATTGAGAGAACTGATAATCTTAAAGACATGCAGATATACAGGCTGCAAGGAAATTTTGATTATTTTCAAGTAAATGATTACAAATACTTGATTTTTCAAGTTCTAACTGCTTTCCCAAAACCAAAACTAATATTTTAAAAGTTTAAAAAAAACAACAAAACAAGGAAAAGTGCATAAATTACAATCTCACAAATGATAAAACAACTTACTTGTGGTTTGTTTACCATTTGGCCTGATTGCAGCTAGAATAGAGTTTGTTTTCTTCTTAGCAGCTGGCACAGTGCTGTGTTTTGGATTTAGTTTGAGAAAAATGTTGATAATACACTAATGTTTCAGCTTTTGCCAATAAGTGTTTACCCTAAACTAAGAACTTTTCAGTTTCCCATGCTCTGTCAGTGAGCAGGTGCACAAGAACCTGAGAGGAAGCACAGTCATGACAGGTGTCCTTAGCTGGCTGAAGGGTTATTCACACACAATCACAGAATGGGCCAGGCTGGAAGGAACTTAGTCTAGCTTGCCTTTCTGCTCAAGCAGAGTCATCCCAGAGGACATTGGACAGGATTGTGTCCAGATTGTTCTTGTATATCTCCAGGGAGAGAGACTCTACAAACTCTCTGAGCAATCTTTTGCAGTGCTTGGTCATTGCACAGTTAAGAAGTTCGTCCTCATGTTGAGGTGGAACTTCTGTGCATCAGTTTGTGCCCATTGTCTTTTGTGCTGTTGCTTGGCACCGCCAAGCAGAGCCTGGATCCATCCTCTTTGCACCCTCTCTCCAGACACTTCTACAGATTGATGAGGTCCCTTCTCAGTCACCTCTTTTTGAGGCTGAACAAGCCCAGCTCCCTTGGCCCTTCCTCATAAGAGGAAGTAGTCCAGTATGATTAGACTTTAATGGGTACCTAAGAAATGAGTGTACCTACAGATTTAAACTACTTCAGGTGAAGAGCAGCCTGATGGTAATTAAGATGTTCTCTTTTCACTATAAAATACTTTCTAATGCATTTTTTCATCCTCTGACTTGCTTTGCAGTTATCCCCTAAAGGGGATAATAACTTACCTACAGAAACTGAAGCGGAAGAAAAGGAGATGGATACTTCAAAGGAAGATAATCTACCTTCTGACAAAACCAGTAAAGAAGTATGTGAGAGCTTTTTCCTGTGTAACAGAGAACATCGTAATATTATGTTTATTGCTGTAAATCTATTACTGAGTATTAAGGCACTACAATTATTACTACTGGGGCAGTTTAAGGAGCTGTTTAATTATGTGAAACTTCCTGTGTGTTCAGTCACATTTATACCTCTCACTGAAGATCCCAGAAATTGAAGTTTTCATCAGAGAAGAAACTTCTAGTCTGGTTTGTCTGTAAGTTAAATTAAAACAGTTGGAAGAGTGTGTATTTTATCAGTTACCACTTACTATATTGCAAATGTACCTCTTGTAAAGACTAGATAGAGTCCAGACAGACTAAAACATCACTATATAGCATCTTTATTTAGAACAGAATATTATTTAGTACTTAATTTATTTTTTATCTCTCAGGAAAAAGTCTTAAGTATCAGATAGTCACAGAATCATAGAATGGTTTGGGTTGGAACAGACCTGAAAAATTACCTAGTTCCAATCCCCTTGTCATTGACAGGTACACCTTTTCCTAGACCAGGTTGCTCAAAGCCCCATCCAGCCGTGGGATGGGGCAGACACAACCTCTGCAGGCAACTTGTTCCAGTGCCTCACCACCCTCACAGTAAAGAATTTCCTCCTAATGTCTAATAATTTTATATCTGAGTAATTTAAAAGCTCACAGTGTCTTCATGTACATTACAAGATTCTTGTCTGAATTGTGTGCCAGAGGCTTCACTTGTGTAAAAAAAAATAGAATGAATTAAATATATCTTTGTTTTATTAAGCTTCTTAGGAACATTTTTAATCTTCACAGGATGTGGTGAAAACAAATGATGCGTCTATTCCTAAAGTTGCTAGAAGAGGAAGAAAAAGAAAGGTAACGATATGTTTAATTACTTCACGTTACTCGACTTTTTTGGATAATACTGGATGTTATTTCCTTTAATGACAGATTATGCATAAATTTAAGTGTTTGACACTCTACTCCCCCTTTTCAAGTGTCTGAAAGATTTGCAGAAAGAAAAGTTTTCCCAGAGTTTTACAAGTCTTAATTATTTTTTAACTTGATGTGGAATATGGAGTCCCTATCTTTCCCAAACAGCTCATTACAAATAAGAAAAAATAAGACATAAATGGTTGCTAAACTGCTAATAAAATAGCCTGCGTTGAAGCTCTGAAAATTTTTTTTTAACATCTTCATCACATTTAATTAACACCTGAAATACTCCCCTTTTTCACAAATTTGTGATTTTTGTAGTCTCTACAACCTGGGAGAATACAGAGTTACTTGGAAAGAGACAGTTCCAGCTGCTTGCTCAGCATACGCTAGCCTTAATGATTGTGTGGTCACACACCAAGCCAGATTAGGGCACTGACCCACCTAAAAACTAGAATTAAGTAGGGCAGAGATTAATTTTGTGTTTGAAAGCCTTACCTTCCCAAGTTGCAGCTGACAGCAGGGATGGCGGATGAGTATGAAGTATTTGTGACCTTAGTATGTTTGTCACAGAAAAGCAGCATGCTGTATCTGTACTCTTCTCATCCTTTATCCTGGACACTAAGTTCTTGACTGTTTTCTCCATTTGGGATTGGACAGGGTGAAATTAGTAATACTTAAGTATAACCTGTTACTAAGTTCAGAGACGTTTTTTGTGTGTACAGGCAATCGCATAATAACATATTTCCAGAAGTCTAAAGGTGTTTGTTTGAGAAAGTAATTGAGATATTGGTGCATGTGTTTTTTCACTGGTGAAATTTATTCTTTAAATTAGTCTGAAAAACAAGCTGAAGCTGAGGAAGCAGCAGCAGGGACAGCAACAACTACTGGGCCAGTGTCTCCAAAAGTAAGCCCCAAAAGAGGAAGACCAGCAGGTAACTTTGGAAGAATAATTTAATTTTTTTCACCACAGAAATATTTCAGCAGAATTAGTCAGCAAGTTATCTCCTTCCCCTGAATTACTAGAGAGTATTTTTGCATGCTAAAGGCAGGTTTTGCTAATAGATTGTTGTGATAAAACATCTCAAATTGATGAGTTCAGGACATGAATGGATTTAAATTGTTAATATTAATGTTTAGTCTTCTAAATTAAAGACTGGTTGGTTTAGGGTACAAGTATTACCTTCTATAATAGTCCAGTTGTCTTTGCAGAATACTGCTTAAGTGTAGATATATGACAGGAGCTCTCTGGCGGGTTTGCTGCATAAAGGTTTGTATTCATTAAAGGTCTGTAAAATACTTTGATAGAGTTAGGGGGTCCATAGAACACAAAGATGAGAATTAGTGGATCAAGGAGCCTGTAGGTGGAGTTCAGAGGACAAGAAAAAAAAAGAGCTGAAGATGTTCAAAAAGATGTTTAAGATAGTCTGTGTTGATTGATAGGCAAATAAGAAGAAAATGCAACTGATTTTTTTGGAATGTTTTGTTAGAACCATTTGGTAATAATTGTGTAGTGTCTGGTTTTTTTCAAATTAGCAATGGTCCATTGTCACTTTAATGGTAAGCTTGCAGATATTCTGGATCACTAATTACTGCTTTGGAAGACAGTTCTTACAGCAGTTAAGTACATTGTATGAGCACCTAGTCAGGGAAACAAATAATTTATAATCCTTTCTATCTGCTGACAATATAAAAACAGAGGAACTACAATTAAATAGACTTTAATTACTTTTGCCATGGAAACTGTGAGGAAATTGCGTATTAATTCATCCCCCTCTACCACTTCGTTCCATCAACTAAATATGCATTTTTAATATTTACGGTTTTATCTTTGTAATTTTTTGCTGGTTTTCTCTAATTACTGTCAGAGCAGGAAGGGATCTGTAAGAGATGCTTTTGTCTCCTATATGAAAAGCCTTTTTGGAAAATATACTATGGAGCCTTCTCTGTTGTTGACAGGATGCTTAAAAGTGCTCTGTGCTAAGACCAACAAGAGTTTAAACACTGAATATTAGGTCTCCTGACAATGTAGTCACTGTGGTACTGGACAAATATTTGAAGTGCATAAGTGCCAAGAAGGCAGGCTGTTTGTCTTAATCCTAACAATATGGTGAATCTGAGGAAATGCAGAGGTTTGATCTGTATTGTAGTGTGATGGTAGAACTTCTTGACGGCCTGAAAAGCGATGGAAACCCCAAGATATGAGTAAAACCAGTGAACAACAAACTGTATAAATGTAGGCATAAGTGGCTGCTTTTCATTCTCTATTGTCAGATTTCTCATTATCTAATTTAAGACTCATCTTAGTTACGCAACATGTAAAACAAATGTTTCACATTTGCAACTGCATAGATTGCAGAGAGCACAAGAATTAGTAGCCAGAGCCTGTGGCTGGAAAGCATCGAAGTTTTTTTAGTTCACCAGTCAGCTAAGAAACTGCCAACACTTTAACTTTTCAAAGGGGTCTTGCTTAAGTTTAGTATTCAATTAATTGAATTCTGTACAGTGACAAAATTACGGTGTGTATTTTGATTTAAGCTTCGCTTGTATCTGTTGAGTAAGTATCTTGACACATAGACAAGGAACAGATGGTGGCTGTGGACTAACCTGTTATTTCTGTATAACTACCAGCTTCTGAAGTAAAAGTTCCAAAACCAAGAGGGAGACCCAAGTTGGTGAAACCATCGTGTCTTTCAGAGGGTGACTTGTGAGTTTTTTCGTAATATAAAGCTTCTTCATTGTCAACTGTGTTGCTCTTTATGTTAAGACTTGAAAACTTACTACTCCTGACAGGTTTTTTGCCCTGTTAGTGTTCAGTATAAGTTACTATCAGGGGAGATGTTTTTATAATACAGAGTAATTCAAGGAAGGGCATTTCTGAAGTAGGAGAGAGAAGATCTTAATCTTCCTAACTTGTCTAATCTGTACAAAATTCCTTATATGATTGTGTTCTGAGTGAAGAGGAAAGATATTCATTAAGAGAAAATACAATATCACACAAAAATAAAAGTGTTTTCCTTTTTGTACATTTTTGTTTCAGAAATCTCTTCTGATGAAATTACAGCACTGTTAGTTACCTAAATTTTGGTTTTGCCATCTTTAGTTCTTAAGTCTAGTGCTTGAGTAACTCAAGAAAAAGTTGAACATAGGTTTAGTTGTCTATAAATTGACAGATGCACAGTTTTGGAATAGAAACAAGTAAGTATACTTTATAAACCTGGTTTACACTCTCTAGTATGCACTCTGGGTCCTACTGACCCATATATGTGTGGGGAGTCCACTGAGAATTAACTTCTTGGGTTAGGATCTACACACTTCTGTTAACATTACCTTCGTTAGGCCCCCATACTGATATTTATTTGCTGCAGTTTTTTCCCCCCCACAGGTAGTGGGTTTTAATTTTAAAGAAAGAGTGTTTTTGAAGAGTCATTAAGTGAATTAACTTAATCATTTTACTATTCTGTGATTAAAAAGACCCAGCTACCTGAGTTAGAATGTTGTTCTTTTAAGTCACTGTAGATAATGGATGTGATGCCTAAATACTCTTTTTGTTTTAGTGTTAATGAGGAGGAGAAAGCAAAGAAAAAAGGAGCAGAAGAAAAGCCCAAAAAGCAAGGGAAAAAAGATGAGGAAAGTCAGAAGGAAGAGGAGAAATCAAAGAAGGAATTTGATAAAAAGGAAGGAAAGAAAGAAGCTGAACCAAAAAGGAAAAATGTTGCAAAAGTGGGTTCTGCATCAGCTTCTGATTCTGAAGATGAAGGAGAAGAACAAGAAGGGGACAAGGTATAATTTTGCTTTCCTCATGAATTTATTATAGAGGAAAGTAGTATCACTGGAGGTCTTTCTTCAAGTTAATGCTAGATCTTAATGACGGCAGGAGTGTGGTGTGGCTGGTGTACAGATATATAGAATACAAGTTTCAGAACTATATTTTTCTCAAAAAATTCTTTCAGGAACTTTTAGTATTTTCTGAGAAAAGCATCTTTTCTAAGATGCCTTGTTTAACAAAGGATTTAAATGTCAAGAGACTTATGAGGTTTTTTTTTTTATCTATGTTCCTTGGAAGACAGATGTTTTCCTTAGGTGCATCTGGAGAACATGTGGCTTGAAATCACATTTTTGAAAGGTACAAAACTGTCTCTAGCCAACAATTTTCTGGTGCTTAGTATTGCCCTTAGCATTGCCCTCTGGTGCTTAGTTTTGAAAAGAAAAAAAGGAGAAAGGACTAATGAAATAGTGTTTAGCTTCAGGGAAAGCTGGTGTTTGTCAGGTTGCTCCATGAAGTAGAGTTGTTTCAAAGAAACTTAGTTTCATCTGCTTACAGAAACAAAAACTTAATGTCACATTTCTCTTTCCAATCATAAAATGCCAAATGAAAACAGAAGAAAAAAGGGGGAAGAAGCTTTCCAGCAGCTCACAGAAGAAACACTGTAAGAAGCCAACATGAGAGAGAAGTAACAGAAAGAAAGCGTAAGCAAGAGGAACAGACAGAATCTGAATCGTGAGTACATTTTAACATGTGATGACAAGTTGTAGGAATATGCTGAACCTAACAAGAGGTGAAACTTCTGAAAAACTTCTAAACTGGTTTGCGCTGTGTTCTACTGTTCTCTCCCCATGCCCTTTTTGGTTTTCTATCGTAACTTCTTTTTGAGGGGAGGGTGAAAAGCTCCTTGAAACAAAACGTTCTGTGGGAGAATAGGAAGAATGGAACATAGAAATCAACTGATGTCAGTCTTTCAGTGATGTAGAATCTCTAGCAGAGGACAGCTGGTGTGCTCCCTTCAGAACTAACTTAAGAATATCCATGTGAAAAGGCATCAGTGTGAAAAACTCTTCAGGACAGCCATATATTTTTCTTAAAATTTTTAGATTAAATTGGTAGGATCTGGTACGTCCTGTTAACCTGTTAATGGTTATGGATTTTTGAAGAGGTATGGAATGCATAGGTTATCAGGAAAGCATGTCCTTCTCTGTCTGACAGTTGGAGCACATGTTGTCAGACAGAACAAGGAAAAAATAATTACTCTAGTATTGCAAATCTGGTTGACTGAGACCAAGAACACACTGCATTTAGAAGATTACTCAAATGAAAGGTAAGAATAGAGGGAAGATCCCATGAGGAACTTGGAGAGTAGGACAATAGGAAGAAATCTGACTCATTCGCTATTCTGCAAATGAGTGAAGAAGCTGCACCACAAGAGCTTAATGTTCTCATCCCCGCCATTGGTGGGGGGGGCAGAAGAAAGGGAGGGAAAAAGGTAGAAATTTAGAGGAAAGGAAGAGAATAAAGGTCCCCTTTACCTGTAACAAAAAAATCCTGTCATTTTCACATTCACTAACAGAAATGTAGTTTGTTTGGGTATTTCTTTTCTCATGCTCCAGCCCTTTTTCCTCTTCTTCCTGTCACTCCTCTAGAGACCTAACATAAATACTCTACCTACTTGTGGCAAACCTAAGCGTTTCCAGTTTCAGAGATATTAAATTGCCTTAGCATCTTTTAATATTTCACTATCTAACACATGCTGATTTGATTTCGGGAATCAAACTGTCATATATTGATCTAGTTATAACAACCAAATTTCTGCTTTTAAATAGCTGTCATATTTTACGCATTGGAGGGTAGATAGTGTTCTATTTCAGTAAGATAAAAGAGAAGTAGTGAATGCATAATAAATTTAATTGCAGTTGATGACTAATACCACAAAAGTCAATACTGATAAAAAGTAAAAGTAGTATAGGCTGATACATGGTTTGATTATTTTGCTCATCAGCGTAGTTTTCATTTTCTGGTAGCTACTTCATTAGTATTTATTTAGTGAAGGTGCTTTGTACACCATTCTGTACATATCAGGTGTAACTGTACTGTTGAGATTGTGCTGCCAGTTGAAGCAGACAAGTTTTGTGTTCTTCATGAAAGAAACATGGAAACATAAGACATGCAGGCCTACATGTTTTATGTATTCATATTAGTATGGCAGGAAGAAAACTAGTCACAGGCCATTTAGTTGTGATATGCTGAAATATGTAAATTCTAGAAGTAGGCTTTTAAATCCCTCAGACAGAACTGAAGAATTGTTAAACAGAAGTTCATTATCTTCTCTGCATAAAGAGCTCAAAAGCTTGCTTGCAAGATTTCTGTCTGTCTTCATCCTATAACGGAAATGGAGACAAATTTTGTTGTTGTTTTTCTTGAGTCTCAGCTTTATTTTCAGTGATACAACTGGGGAAAGATCAAGGAGGTTTCATTGCACTTGTAATAAATCTTTTTTTCTGTAATACTACTTCTTGACGAACTTTTAAATTATTACTGATACATTTATGGACAGTTGTAAGATATGTATTCTGTTACAATTAATTATTTGAGAAAAATAGTCATACAGGAACTGATGATGATTAATTGATCTCTCCATAAATTCCCTGTGGTAATGGTATATAATTTTACTCCTTGTGTCATGATAATTAAAATATTTTCTTTCTCTGTAAGTTAGTTCCATATAATGCCATTTTACCAGTTAAAATGTTACGTTACTATGCAACAAAAACCAAAATACAGTTTGGAAATAATTTGTTTTTAAAATCCTTTAATTTGCAGCTTCTAGAAAAATATGGCTCTGAATACAGAGGATTTATCAGCAATATCTTAGCTAATTAATTTTTGTTAAATTGTTTGTTCTTGAAAACCAGGGTTTGGTTCTTTGTGGTTTTTGCATGCTAATGTTTTAGTGAGATAATACCTAAAAACATTGATCTCATCCAAAAACTGGGGGGAAAAAGCAGGCTTTACAACATTGTAAAAACATTTCAACATTTTTGATAGGCAGAATAAAGAAGAAGGCAAGAAAGCAGAAGTTAAGAAGATTGAGAAGAAGAGAGGTTAGTTTAAAGAATCTAAACAGTACTTTTTGGTCATTTTATATTTTGGACGGAATTTCTTCCTGGATAAGATAATGTACCGCTGATAAGGTACTGCTGAGGGTGGCTGTGTCGTCTCAGTCTGAGATGTTTGATCCATGATTCTTCTTTCAGGACTGTGAAACAGTGCATTTTTGTCCTTCTCTGTTCTTAGTGCAGTGCAGCAGAACAAGTCTTTGCTATTCTGACTTCACTGTCATTTGAGCTTTTAAACCTCAATCTCTTCTCTTTGTGAACACAAGAAAAAAGCTTTTATTCTTTGATGTAAATCACTTCAGTTATTCCCATCATTTTTTCCTTTGTATTTTCTCATAACACAATACTCTGAGGGACCTCTTGAAACTATTTAGATACTACCTCTCACTAAGTAGGAGGCTTAGATTCAGATTACTATGATCTTGCCTGCTGACTGACCTTCATGGGATTAAGTAATTCCTTTTTCAGTACTCCCATCTTTGAGAGCAATCCAAACCACTGTCTGTAATCTGTATGTTGTAGTACAGTACAGATCCAGTGGCATAGACTCCACTCAACTCAATGTTGCAGCAGGAGGGCAAATAAAAACTATCCAAACCCATCCAAGATGGGCTTGACTTAAAGGAAACTGTTTGCTTGCATTATTGTTCAGAATCTGTACCAAATCCAAGCAGGAACTCAGCATGTGAATTAGGGAATGCCATGTCCATTCATCTTTCACACTTCTGAAGCATGTGTACTGGGAACATTTTATTTGGATGGATTTGGACTGTAACTTGAGTCATGACCAGTTTACTGAAAACAAACCATCGATGTCCAGGTGTCCTGTCATGGAAAGTTGTCCAGCCTTGTAACTCTTAATATTTATTAAAACTTCTTGTTAAGCTGGCCTACAATTAGAGGGTGACAGCTGTGTTTTGGAACAGAAAATTCTTTTCAGTTGTAACTCCTAAGGAAAAGATTGCGTGGGTTGCCAATAATGCTCAGTTTTAAAAAGCTGTGTACTTTTTTTCTGATTGTATTTATGTGTGCACCTGCATGTAGGATGCCTGCCTGTTTTCTTCTGCATACTGTATGAGGTTCATACTTGTGTAATTATTCTGCAGAAGCAAACCAGATGTGATTAACAAATGTTCATGAGTATTATTTTTAATCTTCAGAAACTTCAGTGGATTCTAGACTTCAAAGGATACATGCAGAAATAAAGAATTCCCTGAAAATTGATAATCTTGTAAGTATTTTTTTTTAAACTGATTCATTTTTCACATTTCAGTAGGAAGTACTTGGCATGTGTTCTTGGTTTTAATTAATACTCTGGAAATGAAAGGAATTTCTTCTGTATGAAAGATAACTGGTGCTTAAATGTGGTTACTGTGGGCAGTGTAAGATTAGTGTCAGCAAATGAAATCTGTTTAGCTTGAAAATACTACATAATAAATTAGTTACCAGAAGCATTCAGATAGAATTACGTCAAATAGAACATCTGGTGCCAGGTCAGCTTGCTGAGCCATGTGGAAACACCAGGACATTGGATGCAGTAGTGGGATGCAAGTGATTAGGGCTCCAGTCCACTGACTACACTCACTGTCAAGGGAAATCTGCTGCTTGTCAGGGGTTTGGATTTGGAATGTTACTGACAGATGTTTGAGGCTTTCTGGCCTTATGACCATTTGTTTGCTGCTGCAGGTTTTCAGGTTGGGCACCAGTGATACAGTCAGGGGACGCTTGGAAAGTATCAAGCATGACTTTATGATTCTGAGCGTAATGCTAAAGGTATGGGGACCCAGGTAGTGATCGCTTTACTGAGGAAAAGTCTTGCAAAGGAATGGATAAGTGTGCTAAGAGGTGGCAGGATCCACCCAAAAGTAGTGCTGCCAAGGGGCTGGCCAGCCTAATTAAAGAGCATCAAACTAGGAATGGTAGCAGAGGAGGAAATGGTGGAGCAGGATGACAACCAGATGTAAACAGATGTCAGCAGGATGATGTAAATTGACTTTGTAATCAACAGAATTTTTTTGCAGAACAGGACTGAAGTGGCATGACCACAAGCATCAGCACATTGAATGAGGAACTGCTGGCAGGCCAGCATAATGAGGAAAACTCTCATAATCTTTTTGGAACATCAGCACAACTGTGTTTCTCTTAGGGATGGCTGTACACTAATACATACAGTGTGAGGAGCAACCATGGAGAACTGGACATCTCTCTGCAGTTGCAGAGCTGTGGTTTCATTGGTATCAGAGATTCAGGTAGAAGTGAGGTGAGCCTTGCCTTACATGTTTACAGGCTCTTTAGGAAAGATGGGTGCTGGGAAGACAAGATGAAGGATAACTTTATGTGAGAGACCAGTTGAAATGTGTGGAGCTCTGCACTGGGACGGCTGATAACCCAACTGGCTCAGGATTAATGGGCAAGCCAAAATGAGTGACATCCTGAGAATGTCTACTGCAGATCATCTGATGAAGAGAAGTAGAGAATTAAGTAATCTTAAGACAATGGGGAGACACCTTTGATTCTAACTGGAAGCTTAAACCATCCTGGTATTTGCTGAAGGGACATGCAGGTAACACAGCAATGCAGGAAGCTTCTGGAGTTTCATAATTTCCTAACACAGGTGATGAAGGAGCTGATAAGGCAAGACACCATGTTAGACCTGGTCCTTCAGACAACAAAGATCTGGTCAGGTATATGAAGGTCAGGGGCAGCCTTGGCTGCAGTGACTGTGATAGTGAAGTTCAGGGAGGACAGAGCAGGATGAAAAGGATCACAGCCCTGGACTCAGGAGAGCAGACTTTGACCTCTACAGGGATCTGCTTGGAAGAATCTCCTGAGAGACCGTGCTAAAGGGAAGACAGGACAAGGAGATCTGGCTCACCTCCTTCTCAAGGTTGATTCATCTTAAAGTGTAGCAAAATGTGGGCCTGCTGGTGAATGGGATAGGCAGACAGGCGCTCTAGTGAAAAAGGAGATGGCTAAGATAACAGTGTCATCTTGACCTCAGTTTGCTTGTACAATTCTGTTCAGGAATACTAGGTCTCTGAGACCAGGGGAAGATAAAACAAAAAAACATTGATGCTCAGAGGACAAAGATCAAATTAGAGAACATTTAGACAGAGACCTCTCTTGGTTTACAAGACAGGTGTCTGCTAGGGAAGGCAAAAGACCTCCCTTGGAATGGAGAATGTAAACCCTCTCCCTCCGAATTATAGTTTTGAAATGAAGGGGCTCTCAGGCAAAGATAGGGAATACGAATAACAGTTCTTTACTAGTATGTATAACAAACAAAACAACAACTATGGCATTAACAATGACAGAACCAGGGACCCAGTAACAGTCCTCTTGACTGCAGGCACTCTCCCTTTGGTGTAGTTACCATCACAGCCGGCAGGAATGAGCAAAAATCCTGGGGTGGTGGACAAGATGTATCAGAAGTTCCAGGGTGGTAGCTGGAACTCTGGCACGGTGCTGGCTACAGTGTGGAGAAACCCAGAGCAGTACCAAAGAAAGAGCGGGGGCAGGACAGTGGCAGCCCGGCTCCGGGCAGGGAGAGGCGAAGTTCCAGATCCCCGGGGCACAGGAGCAGATAGTGATCGGTCCCTCAGGGCTGAGCTCCAGCCCTGCCAGTGAATTCTCCCTGCAGTGGATGACAGCCTGGCCATCCTCCTCTGATGCCAAAGAGCGAGAGAGCGACTGCCCCCAACTCCTACTCTTCTACCTACCCCTGCCAAGAGAAAACTCCCAAAAACCAGAGGAGTTCCCCCTTTCCCTGCCCATGTCAAGCATCCAGTCATCAGTGCTTCTTAGCAACTCAATGGGAAAAAATTCCACAAGTAACAGGGAAAGAAAAGGAAAGGAAATAAAAAGAAAACCCAACCCCCAACAAGACCCAATACAGAATAAGTGGAAGAGTGCCAGAGGAGGTGGATGATTATTATCCATCCACTCCATTTTGTTTTTGAAAAGTCATGGTGGTGAGGGATTGGTTCCTGAGGACTGGAAGAAAGCAAATGTCATGCTCATCTTGCCAGAAGGAGGATCTAGGTTACTACAGGCCAGTCAATCTCACACCGATCCCTGGAAATGTGATGGGACAAATCCTCCTGGAAATTGTTTCCAATGATATGAAGTACAGTAAGAGCTCTGAGAGTTGTCAGCATGGATTAATGAAAATGAAATTACGCTTGACTGAAATGATGTCCTTTTGTGAGATGACCAGCTTGGTGGATGAAAGAGTGGATATTGTTTCTGTTAAGATTAAAAAGGCTTTTGACACTGTCTCTCAGGACAACTTCAAAGACAAACTTAGGAGGTCTGAACTAAAAAGGTGGATCAAAAGGTGGACTGAAAAGTGGCTGAACAGCAGGGCGCAAAAACCTAATTGGTGTCAGAGTCCAGCTACAGGCCAGTCACTAGTAGTCAATACTATTAAAACATGTCATTAAAGACTGGGATGATGATACAAACCACACCTATAGCAAGTTTGCAAATTATACAGAACTGAAATCAAAGCTTTGATGGGAGTGTTGCCATTCAGAGAGACTTGAAAAGGCTGGAGAAATGGGCCAACTGGAACTTCATCAATTTCAATTCCAGTACAGGACCTGTGGAGCAATGACCCCGTGCCTCCAGCATGGGCAGGGGACTGAGTGGCTAAAGAGCAGCTTGTCAGAAAATGACCGGGGGCTTTCGGTGGACACCAAGCTTAGCATCAGCCGCCAATACAGTTCTGCAGCTAAAGTGGCCAACAGCTTTCTGGGCTGCATTAGAGAGTGAGTTGCCAGAACATGGAAGGAATGTGGTGGTTGTCCTCTACTTGGCACTGATGAGACACTGGACTGTATTTTGGGCTCCCTAGAACAACAGAGATATGGACCTACTGTAGGGTGCCCGGTAAAGGGCCACCAGCATGCATGAACAGCTTGGAGTGTGTGTTGACAAGAGGAGGCCAAGAGAGCTGGGAGTGTTCAGTCTGGAGAAAATACAAAGATAAGGAAATAAGCGTGAGTGAAGAAGTATGGCATGAGGAGCAGCAAGCTGTTCCAGCTAGGGAAACACAGAGTTGTTCTGGGTGTTGGAGGCAAGGTTCTGGGACTGAGTTACGGGGGGGACTGCCTTGTGCTAGACTTAATCAGTTCCAGCCTGCTCCAGTGGAGGAACCACTGCAGGGCATGGCTGAGCCCCTCAGACTGGATGGTGGTACATCTTTGAAAACTTACTTAAAAAGAGCACAAAGCATACTGGGGGGCAGGAAGTGTATAAGGACAGTTCTCTGTATTAACTACAGTCCATTTAAAGTGCCTTCCCTGCCTTCTCAGTGGTTAATCACTTGTGAAAAATTGTGCATGGTAAAGCCTGACTATGGTGAACAGCTTTGAGCATAGAAGTACTAGAATCATGAAAGCAGCATAAAACTTGCTTTTTGTATGTTGAAAGCATAAAATTCTTGTTAAATGTTACAACTTAGTAAAATATAATCTGCCTTTTATGGGAGTAGCTAAGAGACAACTAATGTTAAATTTTTGTTGGCAAGTTTGACTATATAAATTGTTCTAAAATGCACAGTCAAATTAAGGATATTATGGGAAGGTGTCATTGAGCATAGAAGTTTAATTAGCCATACTAATCTAAGATTACTAACATGTAAGTCTTCAGCCTAATTTCTTGTTTATATACAGAATGTGAACAGGTGTATTGAGGCTCTTGATGAGCTTGCATCCCTTCAAGTCACAATGCAACAAGCTCAGAAACATACAGAGATGATCTTAACTCTCAAGAAGGTGAGATTTTCAATATTAGTTAAAGTGTATGTTTTCTTAAATTGATACCAGCTTTAATTACTATTGGAGTACTCTGTCCAGTCTGTATCCCTACAGAAGTAGACAGACTGGAAGGGGCCCAGAGCAAGGCCATCAGGAAGATCAAAGGGCTGGAGAACCTGCCCTGTAACCAAAGACTAAAGGGTTTAGTTCCTTCCTTCCTGGAAAAGTCATCACATTATTCCAGCAGTTTAAAGGGTTGCTGCAAAGAGAGGGTCAAGTCTTTGTCTTCACCGTAAGACATACGGGGAAGATGTGGGGCAATGGGTACAAGTTGCACTGGGAAAGGTTTTATTTTGATATTAAAAAGCTATTTTTTACAATAATTTGTTTTACTGTAGCAACCTCCTCAGGGATGTGGTAGAGTTCCATTGCTAGAGGTTTTCAAGATGTGGTGGGATCAAGGGTGCTTGATAATGTGATCCCTTTCCCATGAAGGTTAGGACCAGGAGATCTTTTGAGGTCCCTCCCAACCTGGCAGTTCTGTATTTCTGTGACACTTCAGTGCAAAAGTCTATGATCTCATTGTAGGTTAAATGAAGAATTTAAGCTAGCGTGTAATGAAATTACACAGATATTTAAGGACCTAAGTGGAGCCTATTTTATTACTCCGATTTCAGATACGAAAATTTAAAATTAGCCAAGTTATCATGGAGAAATCTACAATGCTATATAACAAGTTCAAGACCATGTTTCTGGTTGGGGAAGGAGATTCTGTTCTCTCCCAAGTACTAAATAAATCACTCGCTGAGCAAAAGCAGCATGAAGAAGCTAATAAAACCAAAGAACAGGGGAAGAAAGGAGCAAACAAAAAATCTGAAAAGGAAAAAGACCAAACAGGTAAGTCACTGTGGCTTTACTTTCTTGTCACATAAAAGACTTAGTCTCCATTAATTTCTGAGCCAGCTTCAAAATATCCTTTATGTAGGAGTTTCACCAGTCTGTGAAAACCTTTTCATATCAGAAGTTGTCAAGGACAGTACTGCTACAAATAACTTCAAATTCAATGTAACATCTACCATGGCCATTTTATCTCAATTGGCTAAAGGAAATGGCTTTTGCAAAAATTAAGTCTTGCTAATTTTACTTCTGTAAATTATCTAACTTGAAATGTTACAGAATTTTAAAAAAAGCCCAAAACATTAAATGTGATGTAGAATGACATACTACCATTGTTGCACTTTAACCCAAGCCAGCAGCCAAGCCCCTCACAGCCACTTGCTTACTCCTCCACCAGTAGGATCAGGGAGAGAATCAGAATCGTTAAAGGAAGAAAACTTACAGGTTGAGATAAAGACAGTTTAATGGGGAAAGCAAAAGCTGTCCACATAAAAGCAAACCAAAGAATTAATTCAGTGCTTCCCATGAGCAGGCAGGTGTTCAGCCATCCCCAGGAGAGCAGGGCCCCATACGTTATAGGAAAACAAATGTCATCACTCAATTATATTCCCCCATCCTTCCCATATACTGAGCATGATGTCATATGTTGTGGGAATGTCTCTTTGGTCAGTTTGGCACCTGTCACCCGTCTTGGCTGTGTCACCTCCCATGCACCTCCAACTTCTTCCCCAGTGTGGGAACATGAAAAGGCTGTGTGTAAGCCCTGCTCAGAAGTAACAAAAACATCTCTGTATTATCAACTTTGCGTTCAGCACAAATCCAGAACACAGCCCATATTCACCACTGTGAAGAAAATTAACTCTACCCCAGCCAAAACCAACACAATCTTCTATTCCTCCAGTAGCTTTTTGGTATCTAAGCTTCTGCCACTGAATGAGAACTTGAAACTGCTTACTTTACTTCATTAGCCTCTTTCTGTATCATGCATGCTCTACCATGTGTAGCAGCAACTTCTGTGTTACTTCCCTGATACAACACTAGTAGTTCAGCCTAACAGAAAAGAAATAATCATTTATGGCAGGAGAATGTACTTATGCTCTTAACAGTACATTTCCACATCAGTCATGAGCACTTGTACAGCAGAATAGCAAAAGCTTTCCATAGTAAGTGTGCTCAATAATAACTTTAAATCAGTACTAAAATACATACATTTTTAGATAGAGGAACAAAATGAGACAGAGACGCTGGAAAGCTATGTTGCAACATAAGAGTTCTGCTCATTTATTCAAATTTTTTAGATCCTTGATCTCCACAAGCACCTCACAGAAACTACATTTACTTTGAAATTGAATTCTGGGAGCAGAACTGGGTTTTTTTTCAGAAAATCATTTAAAAGTTATACCACCTGGATCAAGACCAAAGAGATTACTGTAAATGAGGTGCCAAGGATTCAATACAACTATAGTAGGAATTTCACTATGCTTGTAATTACTAAGAAAGCAAGGATGATTTTAAAATCCAACCATTTTCTGGTGAGAGAATGTATGATGAAGTAGAGGTTCCATACAGATCTTTCCCCAATCCAGTGATAGCACAACTAATATTTTAACGAAGAAGCTACACTGAGAGACTTCCTGGGCATAGTCTGGCTAGTGAAGCCACTCCAGATAAGATTAACACAATTAGAGCAGAACACAGTGAAATACCATGTTGTTGCCCAGTCACATGGAGAATGGGAAGAAGTTCTATCAGAGTAGAGGGATATTTTATGGAAGTAGTTTTTTCCTTATTTGCTGTAAAAAGAAAATCTGATCCTTACATGCATTCTTTTGCCCTTTTAAAAGCTGAACTGCTGAACCCTGACTATCTTCACTGTGATAGTTGATACAGAATGATGCTGTAATTGATGGTACTTAATGTACAGCATCAGATTATCTACCTTGTAGCAAGGGAATATAGCATTTACTGTTTTATTGAACTCCTCCTGTGGCCTTTAAATTCAGAACTGATTCAGAGCAAGTATAAACAGATAAACTGTAAAAATTCAGATGAATAACATCTTGTATTTTTTCTTACTGTAGCTCAGTATTTTAATAGAGGAGTTCTTTTATAGATCTGCAACTTCAAGTAAAATGGACCATCGGTTCAGAGAGTGACTTTCCTCAACAATTCACACAAAATTCACTGGCTCATAATACACAATAAAACATGTAGTCATCATAGAAATTCTAAAAGATATTAAATATTTCTGCATTGACTTCACTAAATACACCCTCTAGCTAGTGCTGTTTTCCTGCTTGAAAAATCCATAAATCTTTAAACTTCTATTTATATAGCTTGTATTTTAATTATATGTAATTTGCTGGCGTCAAGAGTAAATGAGATGTTATGGAACTATTAAATTCTACAGTTAAAGTAACAAGAATTCCCAAAATTTATCTGACCTGGTTAGAGTGGTAAAAAGAATTTACTGCTGAAGTATATTCTCTCACTGCTCAGAATACAAACAAGCATTAGGCCTGTGATCTGTAGCCTAGCAAGCACAGGAAGAACTTGAAATTGTGTGAAAAATACAAACTGTTCAATTCCCGTGGGATGAGGCACATTACATGGGATGTCCAGAAGTTAAAGCCGTATCAGCTAGTGTCTTCTGTATTGTTTCAGCTGCCTGGGTGTCAAGGTGAGGGGAAAATAGTTATAATGTTTTATTTGATTAAGGTAAATAAATTATCGGGGGCTATTATATTTAATACAGTTTCATTCCCTGCAAGTACCACTTTTCTGCTCTTTCATTTTAAAGGTTCAAAGATTCTGAATGGAGGGTCTGAAGCCCAAGACACCAACCAGTCACAACATAATGGAGAAAATGCTGAAGAAAAGAAAGATAGGCATGAAGTTGGCAGTAAGAAAAAGTGAGTTAATAACCCTATTGAGCTGAGGATCTGTTCTGCTCTAGCTTAATCATGTAAAATAGAACAGCAGTAGATTGAAGTTACTTAACCATGTTAAAGTACTGTTTTCTTCAGAGAGTTTGCTCTCAACTTTAGAGAGTAACAGTGTGCAAATCTTCTATTTAAATTTTGAATGAGTATTTTAAATGTTATTTCACTCAGTGCTGTGGTGGAGACTTAAAAAACATTACAGGATGTCCTGCTATTGGAGAGAATCAGCATGTGGTGGACCAGGGCAAAGTAAAAGCTTTCTCCTCTGTTTATGCTATTAAGTTGGAAGCAAAGGAAGCCTGAACCTGAGATTTTTTTTTTTTTTTTAATTCATGTATTGTCATTAATAGACAAGCCATTTTAAATAACTTTCTAGAGTTTGGCTATAGAATCATTCAAATGCAGGTAAACTGCAGGCTAGGACTTAAAACCTGTGAAATTCCCTAAGTCTGAATGCTTTATAGAGGTGGATGCACTTACCATTTTAAACACGAAGCCATAAGAATGCTTGAGTTTGTCTGGCATTAAGTATTTAAACCTTGGTTGCAGTGGAAAATATGTTTTATAAACAGAAACAACAAGCAGTGAATCTCTTACAGAAAGAGAAACACATAATAGAATTTAGTAACGAATGTGGAAAAGGCCCAGAATTATCCTACAGTTGAATTGTTTTGTTCAAGTACATTTTGTTTTCTCCAGGCACTCTGTACCTTGCACTCAGAGATTTTGTTCATCAGTATGTATTGGAGCAAGCTCCTTTCATCACTATCTTCTTGCACATCAGGAGAAACTGCAGCTGCCTGGCATTCTTTTTGCTATGTGCCAACTTAAAATGATACAAAATAGTGGAATATTGACTGTTATTTACAGTAAGGTAAACTTAAACACAACAAAACAAAAAAAACCCTTAAGATGAAAATTTATCTGGTATTTAGCATGAGGCAGCCTTAGTGGATTTGGGAGTTTTCAACCAGTTATGCTGTATACTCATTTGGTCTGAACAAGCAGCATGCTACAGGAACATAGTGGAGTTACAAGTGTAGGTTCTGATACAGGTTATATTCTAGCCCCCTGCTTAAACAAATTAAATAAACATTTCTCTTAAGAGTTTGTGTGGTGTTTGCTGGGGCTTTGAACTCTACACTCCAATGATCTTTGACTTTGATAAACAAAGAAATCCACTTTCCAAAAAAATACTGTATGGCTACTTGGACACAGGGTCTGTGCAGCTACTGTTAGCTAACAAATTTGTTAGCAACAAACCAGATTTTTAAATAAACCCGTTGCAACTATCGTGCATGTTGAGAAATGCATCCACATGTCTGAATTCAAGCTCCAGACTCTCCAGCATACAAATTTCCTTTCATTCAGTATTTTTACTACATTTTTATTTGCAATATTTGGTTTCTTAGAAGTGAGAAACAAGTTAACAAAATAAATAATGTCCCAAACCCCTGTGTGGCTCACTCTAAGCAAGGAACTGGTAAACCTCTTAAATCACAGGACTATATAAACAGTTCTGAATGTTTTTCCCTCTGCTAGAGGAAAGACATGTCTGTACCTTTCTGAAAATGTAATTCAGAAATTTTGGAAAAAGTTCTGTAACTTAAAATCTGATCTGATTGGCACTTAAGAACATTTTTCAGGGTGTTTTTGGTAAAAATACATACTGTTCCATGAGGTTACCGCAGTGTTCAGGGATACAGTGGAGTTCAGTGGCAGGAGGTGTAAGGCATGTTAAGCTAGAGCACTTGTCGACCTAAACTGACATATGGTACAGATACAAACAGAGCTCTGAATGACTGCCCTTCACAGCCCATCACATACATCAACAGTGATGCCACTCACTACCAGCTTAGCTTCAGTCAGATTTGAGGGCATTGGGGTAACATAACAGCTGCCATCACTAACAGCCTCGGTTCTCTGCTGAGTGTTCATCAGCATTGCTTGCTCTAGACTGCACAATCACCTGGAATAAGTTTTGCTTCCTGCCTTTGTATGTGGTCAATAACGTTGCTTTATTTTGTTTCTAGGACATGTGGTGAAGAGAGAGAGCTTGAAAAGCCAGCAGATGATTCTGCCTTTGAAAACAAATGACATCACTGGAGTTTTGTTCTTTGTTTTTTTTTAATTACAAATTAAAGAGGATTGTTAAGTTTTGCATTTGAAATCTATAGACTGCTGAAATTCTAAATAATTTTATAAGCATAGTATTTTGAAGTTAAATTTTGTGGAATAAAAGCCCCTTTAATCTTGGTTTAAAAGTATTTAAACACTTTTGCCAATAGTTATATCCAGTATTAACAGGTAACACATTTCAAAAGATGAAAATCCTAGTTAGAAAATGCTTATATGTTACAGGACTTAGAGCTGTAGTATATTTTTAACTTACTACTGTATGTTTGTCTAGTTAATAGCAGGAAAAAGTGTAAATACTTTTAACTCTCCAGTTGCTTCATTTGTATAAAACCTCCTCTCTTCCTATGATACTGACCTCTGTGCAGTTTTTCAACTCTTGTTGGGGATGTCTTTTCACTGTGTTTTGTAGGAGTTGAAAGCGGCATTTTTATAGCTGTTACAATGTTAATGTATGAGTATACTTCATTGTTTGGTTTTTTTAAAATAAGTTTAGTTCTGTTCTTGCAAAATGTGTTGTGCCAATTTACTGCAATGTGACTTTCATGGTTTGCTTTTGGTATAGTAAGTATACTGAAAAAAAGTGTGTTCTCACAGAACCTGTTAGTGCAGTATGGTTGGAAAACACTGTCTTGAATGATTTATGGAATTAAAGAATTTTGAACTGGCTAAGACATTCTTGTATAGACAGAACCATTCATAGGAAAAACATGACTCTCATTTTAGTACTATTTTGATTTTACTGCTTTGGCATTAACTTGGGGACCTCTAACTAGAATTTTAACAGAAAAAGTGCTAAAGTGTTTTAATTCCTAGAGGCATGAAACCTCTCTGAATTATATTTCTTGAAATTGAGACTTTGCCTGATACTATAACAACTTGTATGTGGTATTTGACAGAAGACGGCCAGGTTAGAAATTAGAGTTTGAAAATCCTGAGAATACACATAGAACATGCTGAGTTGAAGGAGACCCACAGGGATCATCGAAGTCCCAACTTCTGGCTCTGCATAGGACACGCCAAGAGTCACACCATGTGCCTGAGAGTGTTGTCCAAACACTTCTGGAACTCCGTCAGGCTGGTGCTGTGACCACTTTCCTGGGGCGATGTTCCAGTGCCCAAAAACCCTCTGGGTGGAGAACCTTTTCCTAACATCGAGCCTAAACCTCCAGTGACACAACTCAGGTCCTGTCACTGATCAGAGATCTGTGTCTGCCCCCCTCCTCTTCCCCTCATGAGTAAGTTGTAGACTGTGATGAGATCTCCCCTCAGTCTCCTCCAAGCTGAACAGACCAAGTGACCTCAGCCACTCCTCATACAGCTTCCCCTCAAGGCTCTTGATCATTCTCATTGCTCTCCTAGACATGCTTTCTAATAGTTTCATATCTTTCTTACATTGTGGTACCCAAACCAGTCCCAGCACTCAAGGTGAGGCTGCCCCACCTCAGAGCAGAGCAGGACAATCCTCTCCCTTGCCCACTGGCCATGCTGTGCCTGATGCCCCCCAGGACAGCGTTGGCCCTCCTGGCTGCCAGGGCACTGCTGGCTCATGTTCAGCTTTCCACTGACCAGGACCCCCAGGTCCCTTTCCATGGCACTGCTTTCCAGCATCTCATTCCCAGTCTGTTCACACATCCAGGGTTGCCCCATCCCTGGTGCATCTCAGCATCGGGCACTTTCCCTTGCTGAACTGTCATATGGTTGGTGATTGCCCAGCCTTCCCACTTCATGAAGGTTTCTCTGCAGGGCCTTCCTGCCCTTGAGGGAGTCAACAGCTTCACTCAGTTTAATACCATTGGCAGACTTACTCAATATTCCTTCAAGTTCTGCATCTGTGTTGTTAATAAAGATGAAGAGCACAGAGCCAAGGATGGAGCCCCTTGGAACCCCAGTAGTGACAGGTCACCAGTCTGCTGTCATCCCATTCTGAAACCCCCTATGCCGAACCCACAAGCCAGTTGCTCACCCATTTCACGAGTCATTTACTGTGTTGTGCACAGGACATTTTATTCGAGGAGAATACTGTGAAAGTATTGAAAGATTTACTGAAATCGTAAAAGATTACATGTTCTGTCTCCCCTTGATTAACTAGGTGTGTTAAAAGGAAATTAGGTTTGATAAGCAGTGTTGCGGCACCTGATTGTTTTCCTTACTGTTCAATAGTCTGGAGCAGTAATTTGTTCCTATGCCTCCCTTCTTTCTCCCTAAGTTGGTATGTTCCTAAGTTGTATCCTCCCCTAGCACCTGTCCGTCATTGTAAACCCTACCCTCTGTTCCAGAACCTTCCCTGCCATTCCCCAGTGAAACCAATCCCTGGTAGTTCTGTTCTCTGGGAGTAACCCTAACCCTTGACACCCCATTGGGGCATGTGACCCATCCTCCCACCTATCCCAATTGGTCCTAATGTAATAACCTCACTCCTTCACCCCTCCCTTGTCCTACCCTGATTGGCGCAGTGTTTGTACCCGCCTACTGGTTTCTGGCAGTATTTAAGCCCATGCACACTCGTGCTCTGGGCTCTTTGCTGCTGATCCCCTTCGAAATAGACCTTTGTTTTGGAACCTCAGACACACAGCCTTCTCCAATTCTTTTACCCCTTCCCTGACGTCAGCTAAGAAGACCACAACCGTAGTGTGTGCTGCTCTTCAGGTTCAACTCCTGGCAGTCTACCTCCCAGGCCTGCTCCCCACACCTTGGCACAGCGCCAGTGTTCATAGAGCTAGCCTGGTCTCCAGTGGCTGTGTCAAAGTAGGACTTTCCCGTCATGAAGCTGTGCTGGTTCTCACTGAAACCTGCCATTGTCCTTCAGGTGTTTTCAAGAACTCACAGAGTAATCTCCATAGTTTTACCATGTCACTGAAGTGAGACTGACAGGTCCGTAGTTTTCAGGGTCATCCTCCTTGCCCTTGAAAACTGGAACAATGTTAGCTAGATTTCAGTTGACCAGGACCTCTCCAAATTCCCAAAACCATTCAAAAATCATTGAGAGACCCTGCAGTGACATCAGACAGCTCTTTTGAATACTCTTGGATGAATCCCATCAAGCCCCAAAGACTTAAAGGGGATCCAGCAGATCCTGCACAAGTTCAGGGTCCACTAGGAGTTGATCATTCTCACAGTCCAGGTCCTCCAGCTCAGGACACTGGCACATCCATGCCCCATAACGCACGTTAAAGAGAGAGGCAAACAAAGCAGTAATGTTTCTGACTTGTATATGTCCTTGTTGGTGAGGTGACCATCCTCATCCTGTAGGTGAAGGCCAATGTCTTTTCTGCACTGCCTTTTGCTATTGATATATTTAAAAAGTCACCCTCTTTTCATTGTGCCCACAGTTCTGGAGAGCTTCAACCCTAGTTGAGCTTTAACCACATGAACACTCTCCCTGCAGCAGGGAGCACCATCTCTGTATTCCTCCCATGTCCCCTGTCCTTGTGTGGTCGTTTTGCAAAACAAACAAACAAACAAACAAAAACAAACAAAAAAACCCAACAAAACAAAACAAACAAGCAAAAAACCCCAAAACCTCTACACCTTGCTTCACCAAGCACACACTTTCTTGGTCTGCCTAGACTCAAAAACAATATCCCTACTCAGCTAACCTGGCCTCCTGTTTTGCCAGGTTGGTTTCTGACATTTTGAGGTTGCCTGCTCCTGTGTTTCAGATCTTGAAGACAATACCTGAAGTTAAACCTGCAAGTTCAATCACCACGGCAGCTCAAGTATGAAACTGTCTTTGGCAGATGGCCACAATGATGGGCCTCCACAGACTGTGACTTCGGTCAATCTCTAGCACTTCACAAAAGACTGATGTTAAGGGGAATGACTGACATGGCTGTACAGCTTGACCATCAAATAAGCAGCATTCTCATTTAGCTTACAAACAGAGGTTAGTTACTATATGCTGGATTTTGTGGATTTCCACATTCCAGCTAGTCGTAAGATATACTTTATTGAAACCTCAAGGAAGTCAAACAACTTCCACTTTTACCCTTTAAAGTATTTCTTTAAAGATGTTACTGGAAATCCTCACATAAAGCATTTCTCAATTTTGCCCATCCCTTTTCATCAAACCCTATACCAAAAAAAAAAAAAAAAAAAAGGAAAAAAGGTACTGTGTATTTGACAAGGATGCTGAATTGCCAAATCCACCTACTTTTCACACAAGTATTGATAAGCTAACTCATCTGTCACAACTGTTTCAGACAAACGTAAGAGCTGGGACTGACTGGGCAGTCAAAGTCTCACAAGGAATAAGGCTGGTTCTTTCTTAAGAAAGAAACATAGCTGTAGACAAAATTTAAAGCAGAGTTAACTTTAACAACAGCGTCCCTACTTCAAGAATAGAGTTTACTACAGCTTAAAATACTGTTGAGTCCTGTTGAGTTGCTCATCATTCAAGTACATGGGGGACTCCTATGGTAATGTTACCAGTGCCTGGAGAGCACTGGGACGTGCTACAGCACTGTCTATATGAATCATGTTTTGCTTTGGAACTTCATACTAACAATAAAATCAGAGAGACCTCTCCTCTTCCTCAGTACAAGAAACAGTGTTTTGCATCACATTGTCAGCAACACAAAACCTTTCATTAGGGAGAGAATCTGCAAAACATTTGGGAAGCTTGAAATAACTTGTAAAGGATCATATTGCCTAATCACTGAGTGTTTAATAAAAAAACATCTAATCCAAAAGCCAACCACAGATTCAGGTTAATGTTTTTTAGATTCAACTAGCAACACATGTCAGACAAGGGATTATTAAAAAGAATTTTTTTCTCATTTTTTGTCATGAAGTAGTAAACCTGCTTGGACGTTTTCATCATCAAAACACTCACAGCATTTAACAAGTTACTAAAACAAATATCCAGCTGGTGTCACAGAGATTTAGCTACAAGTGAGCACTGTATGTAATGCTAGATTTCACTCAGAGGACTCATTCAGAAAGACTTACCAAATCAAGACCAGACCCAGTTGTCCTGTGACAGCTTCTGGGATCTTTAAAACCTATGACTTAGTGTAACCTTTTTGTTCCATTTGTCATTTACAATGATTCACTGAATATGAAATAGGACCATGTCATACAAACAACAAACTTCTACTACGATTCTCCTCTGTTTTGTAGTCAAGCGCTGAATGCTCTCAACTCCCACACCCAGACTGTGGCTAGTTTCTCTCTGCCCTACTGCAAGTATGGAACTGGCCCACTAAAATTTCTTAATCTGCAGGGACACCAATTTTGAAATATATTTGACCTTAATTTTTAATTAAGAAGATAAATGGGTTGTGTGAGAGACAGCGTATTTGAGGCAAATTAATTTAATGAGAGAGTAAACTCACATTTTGCCAATCCCTTCTCTCTACAGCTAAAGAAAAAAAAAAGCCCCCACAAAAAAAAAACTACTGATTGCTGCTTGACAACTCGAGCTACCTCTCTCTATGATCCCCAATTCAATACTGAAGAGGACTGGGAAGCCTGAATATTTATGGGAGACAGCTGAAAGAGGAGGAGATAGGGGAAAGATGAGGAGTAGTGACTTGTGAGGCAAATGCTGAAATTGCAACCAGAACTGTATAGTAGAGGACCTTTAAAGCAGCTGCTGCAGCACCACAAAGCAGCCCAGCCCCAGTAGCTGGAATTGTCACAGTTGAGATGGGCAGGGCACTCCCTTTTCTGCAGATTCCTGAAGGATAAGGGAACTATCAACACCTGCTTTTACAAGTTGTTGGTTCAATAAAATACACAGGCCAACAGCTGGCTGGTTTGCAACACAGGGGAAAAAAACCCACACTTTTTTTTGTTGTTCCTAAAAAAAAAGCACAGTTTTATATTCAAATGACTTAATACGTCACCAAAAAGCAGTAAGATATGGGAGTGATCAATGGAGTCCTGCAAGTGCTTCAGACACCTTTGTTTCAAGACATCTAAGATTATCAAGCCAGCAGCGGCAGAATCTGCAGCTACAGGACCTGAACAGGATTCAGTTTGTCACTTCTGTATGCAGATTGTCAGATTAGGCCGTCTTCCTCCAACCAGAACTAGCTGAAGTTTTCAAAAGAAAAGCAGTTAACGCTAACTTTCCTAAACAACAAAGATCTCCACTAACATCCCCTTCTTTCTGGAAGACTTTAAAAAAAAGGAATATCCTGTCTTGAGAGTTTCAGTTTAGCAAGAAACTACGAACTACAAATTCACCATGTTTTAATAAAAAAAATCATTACGTACAATAATAGAATGGTACTAAAAAAAGGTGCACAATGAGCACTGCATACACTGTAAACAGTTGACAAAATTATTTAAAACGCAGGCTACAATTCAGTAACTGTGAAATGCAGTTTCCTCTCTACAGAATCTGTCCTCAGAGTCAGAAACCAGGAACAGCAGAAGCCTTCAGATGCAAGCTTTCATTTGTAGGAAAGACCCAAGAGTTTAATCAGCATTCTGAGCTTCTCTCAGGAAGTGTTCCCCTCCCTACAAATTCAGTGCTGTCCATCCTTGTTCAAATATGGCAACTGCTTGAGTTTTCAAGATAATATATATACAGACCACGTTCTCATCCTCAGAGGTTTACAGAGCCTTGGATACACAAAGCTTCTCAAAAACATGGTTTCTTTTGCCAGGTATTCTCAAATATCCACGTTTTACAGTCCATAGCATCCAAACTACTGTAATGTTGTAAAAGTGTATTACATTTTTTCATGCCAACTTATCTGTAAAATCACACTTACTCAGAAAAACACACAAGATAGACTTCAAGTGCAAAGGGCTCCTTCCAGCCCATAGGAGAGGATTACATGCCTAACTTTGATGTGAGTCACCAGGACACAAGCTAGCTCGGCTGGCTCCACGCCAGGTGTGGGGAACAGCCAGGGATGTTGGATGCCCCTGCTGTTCCTTCAGAGCTTCAGCTCCACAGCTCTCAGGAGCCAAAGCCCTGCAGTCCTGCACAGCGACCCCGGTCACAAGAGGAGCAAAGAGAATGCGACGAGACTCTTCGTGTGATGCAGTTCAGGAATTTAATATCCAGAGGGAACCAGGGACAAAGAGCAGGGAGAAGAGTTGTGCAGGAGTTTAAATACCGGGGAGAAACAAGGGGCGGATCCCAGCTGGCAACCAATGGGGATAAGGCAGGGGAGGAGTAGAAAGGTGAGGCAAGGGGACAGGAACTAATGAACTTTGAGGGGAGGAGAGGGTGGAGAGGGAGGGTCACATGGCCCAATAGGGCCTCGAACTTCAGAGGGGGAGGAGTCACTGGGGCTGGGTTTACATGGAGTGACAGGGACTGTTCTGGAAATACAGGTGGGGTTTGGGTGACAGACAGGGAGCGTGCTCGAATAAGGGGAGGGAAAACACCACATAGGGAACACCGGAGTAGCATAACTAGGGGATATAACAACTGCGAAGTCTGGAGGGGGGGAACTGGGACATACCAACTGGGGATGAGTAGGGATTATACAGAACTATAAAATTATTTAAAAACAGTATATAAACAACAACAACAAAACAACGCACCGCAACATAACCTGAAATCCATCAGTATGCTCAAACCTCAAGCTGTCCAGTGGTTTTAACAGCCAGAGCAACAGATTCAACAATGTCATTCACTGAATTAATCGTGCCGCATGTCAGTTTCAGTTGAAAATCCCAGGATCAACATAAGGATATGCAAGAAATTCCCCCAGTTTATTGCCTTCTGCATCATAATGGAGCATCCGAAAACAAACATCACAGAAGAAACAAGGATCCTCTGCTGCCAGACTGTCTCTGTTGGTTACCCACCTGCAGGTTACAAAACACAAGTGTTTTTTTACAAGTGCAACACACTTGCGGCAAACATCTCAACATTTCACTCAGGACTGGGGATGGCAGCAACAAACATCAAGTAATAATTTTATATACACAAGGAACTATCTATATTGCAGATCTCCTATCCCACCCATACTGCTCATTTCCAAACTCCACACCCATTCTGTATTAATCCCAGCAGCTCCAGCAGCATTTCCTGAGAAACTCCTCAAACCTGTGTAGCTGGTACAGTGCATTAAAAAAATAACAGGAATCTTCTGTCGACCCTGTGGCTATCTAAGTCATAAAAGAGAATTTTTTTTTTCCCTTAATGCAAGAAACCGTGAAATGGAGCAGACATGTACTGACCCAAGCTCCTCCGAGTAATCAAAACCATTTAAGAGTCTAAAAGCAGGACCCAAATGATGCAGCAAGACAAGGTGAGGATTGCAGCATACTCCAGCAAGCACTGAAGTTAACATGAACACAAGTTAACATGTACAAGGAGGGCCTGCCATGTCTCTGAGTAATTAATTTATGATAGCACTCAAGAGGCCACGACAGCTGAAGGCCTCTGGTGATTACAGATGCTATCTGCACAGATTAGAACACACTGGACAGCCAGCCAAAGCAGCTCTGCTGTCTATGGTTTAGCATGTCCCCACTTAAGCTTAGTGCTTAATCCTGGTTTTAATTTAATGCATTTACATCACCTCTGGTAATGCCCTCCCCATCCCATCTTTCCCCCATATTGACCCTTTGGCTCCACCTCCCCTTATGGCCAAATGCCTCACAGATTATATTGTGAAGGCATCCTCAGGGCTCTGCTAGGAACACTAAGATGGACTCTCATCTCAAAGGGAATTGGCTAATTCCAGGGAGTCTAAGGCCAAACAAGCAAAACAATGAAGACACAGTTGCTGTGTCAAACAGAGGCTGAGAGCATAAGCTGTCCTGAGGAAAAAAAAAGGCAACCAGTGTTTTCGCAAATAAATCATTCAGATCTATAAAATCAGGGAGCCTAGCCTAGTCTTTAGAGAAATATCTACTGTTTATTGAAAGTCTGTCTCATATCTAAATTAACATCACAAAAGTGTATAAAGGGCAGCAAATTCATATTCTGCTCTTTTAAGTGCAGAAAATCACAAAGAGTTCCTTCAAGAAGAGCCGCAGAGCACACAGTTTTCAGGGAGAGGTTAGGAGTTTCCTGCGGGGCAAGTTAAATGCCTTTTAAAAATCTCTAGATTTTATTATATTAGAGTTGGACAGATCTATACCTGCGTAGATGCTAAATTAAACAAAAGCACTGTATGATTTCTGGTAAACGAATTTGAAACACATGTCTTGAAAGGAGGAAAATGCAGCATTTTCCCCCAAAAGCAGGATTTTCAAAGGTAATTGATAAGATAGCCAAGTTCTAGATATGGAAAAGAGCATGAGCCAAATAATTAATCTTTTACTCATTTAGTTCTTTTGAAACTCCTGAATCAATTCCAAATGAACACTACCTGCAGGAAGCCTTTTCCTGGTTAGAGAGGTCAACTGCTTGAAGAGTGAAGATTAGTATTATTACTATGAAACACATACAGAGCTTTGACTTTTATTATTTTTTTAAAGTTGTAGCAGCACCTAGAAAGAGTTACGATGACAATAGCATCAAAAATGTAGCATACCTTGCTGTATATATCTTGCACACAAAACATTTTCTGGTACATAGCCAATGTTTCTTGACTAGCAAAGGATATAGATTCCTATCCAGACAGTCATCATGATGAATAAGCCTTGACAGAAATAAACAAATACAACACATACAATAAAGATGTTGCCATACTGAAATTTATCTGAACATAAGCATGGACATTGAAGATAAGGTATGATT
This sequence comes from Promerops cafer, assembly GCA_013398275.1. Taxonomy (NCBI): domain Eukaryota; kingdom Metazoa; phylum Chordata; class Aves; order Passeriformes; family Nectariniidae; genus Promerops; species Promerops cafer. The sequence goes on along the minus strand of VZSE01003277.1, from coordinate 122,053 downwards.
TAAATTCCCATGTAAACTCTGACTGGACTTCTGCTTAGCATTTCTTAACACACATGAAGATCTGGAGATAGACTGCTAGTTGCACCATCTGTGGATTTTATGGTCACAAGTGAATTCAGTTTGTGCAGTAACACAGAAGACTTCAGACCATCTCCCTTCTGTGGTCTTTTTAAAGCTATTATTTCCTATACAGACTAACAAGCTATAGTCAGGTGACTCTTCAGATCACCTATGTGCAACATCTATGCTTTTTTCCGGGTTATGCTCCTTTTGGAAAGCACCATGTATTATCAATACTTTGATACATCAGGCTCCATGAAACAGAAAATTACCTGTCACCCACTACAGACAACCACAGGAGTGCTCCCTCTAGTTATTCACTAACCAAAGTTTACACAATAGTTCCACTGTTGATGTGGCTGCCACCTCATGGTCACTAGCACCTTCTCCTTCTCTTCCTGGCCTATCCACCTCAGCCCACTATTTCCATTCCTCTATTATCTTTTCAGTTCCTGCCCCTTAGCTTCAAGTTCAAACTAATTGTTCAGTTGAGTCCAGCCACAGCCTACAACATTCTGCTCCCTGGTGCTCCAGAATCAGTATGTAAATCTGCCACACATTGGCTCTACATAGAAAGATCTTGACACTGTGGTTGCCATTCCTGTTATATAGCAGTCATAGCACACGAATTGCAAAGCACTCTTTGTACACTAATTAAAAAGAAAAAAGGAAGGAGGATTACTGTCCTTCTTTCAGAAATACTTCCATGTATATGGAAGAAAAATTTAAGCTCTGCAGAAAGCAGCAGAATAATCTTAAAGCAAATAAGTTAGTCTAACAAACATTCAGCATTTAATGTCTGAAGTTTGTCCAGAGAAGGCTGACTTTCATTTGCCCAAGGTCTCTCAAAGAATAGTTACTTACCTTATATCTGTGATTATAATGATGTGTTCACAGTTCCCTTGGTGACAGTAAAGGTATGGAAAGCCAATTTTGAGAGATAAATCATTAAATACATAATCCTCCATCTTAACAGACTGAAGATTTTCATAGCCTCTGTCATGAGATTCTGACCACTCTATAATGGTTCTGAAAACAGAAAGGCCATCAGCATAGCAAAGCTATGACCTGTGAATGCAGAGAAAAAGATGCCTTGGGGACATGCAAAATTCTTCACTGAGACATGGTTAAATGATGGAAATCAAAACAGTTCACAACATTTTGTAATAATTTAAGGTGATTTCACCTTAAGGTGAATTCACCTTTTTTACTACAACAACACAGAACTGTTCACTACTCCTGTGGAACATCTCTCTTTCAGTCCTCACCAGGCAGCCTCCTGAGGAGTTTTAGTCAGTGTGTGGTCCTGATGGCACCCATCCAGGTCAGAGTGTTCGCAGCACAATACTTCTTAAGTAGTCCAATAATTCAAGTTACTAGCAGGTCATTTTGCCCCCTTGGTCAATGACTTCATTTTAAAGTATTAAAAAGCTTTTTTTTAAATTTTGTTTTTGCCAAGGAGAAACACAAAGCTGACAAGTGCAGTTACATTTCCAAAATTTATCACTGGAAGGGCACTGGCCACTGTAAATTTCTTTTTTGTAAATTTTGCAAATTTTCAGCACACTCCTACATATAAGGCATCTAACTCTACAAGCTGTGTATGCTATGACATAGCCCTTCTGGGAATACCATAGTTGTTCACAGACTAAAAAAGACAAGAAGTAAAATATTAATTTCCCTGAAGTTACATACAAAGTCTTGCAGAACAACAGGGTCCAACTGGGTCAGCTCTTCCATACCAGCCATTTTAAACATTTTGATCTCCTAAATTTCACTAGCTTATCAGCAAGACCATACTTCCTTAAAATATCACATATCTTTTCTGATCAGTCGCATAGACCCCATGTTCACTTTACAATGAAGGCATTCAGCATATTTTCAAGACTAAGCAGGACAACCACTGCCACACGGCTGAGCTTGTTGTCTGTCTGATCCATCTTCTACCTCACAGGCAAGTGTCTTGATTCCCATCACAGTAGGGAAGGTACTTAAAAACACAGTACAAAATGGCACCTGTCACTTTACACAGAAATCCCATCTCAACAGAGCAAAACAGGATTTGCAGGTTAAAAAATGGATTCATACTCTTTTCAAAAGGGAAGTGAATGGAAGGAATAAGTAGAATGAGTAAAGTTAAACTTCTCTGTAAAAAAGAATTCATCATGGAAAAACAGTAGGAAAAGTCCATTCTAGCTTAATACTCTAGACATTCCAGTATCTGTACCACCACAAGTCATAAACAAAATTAAACAAATTTTATGTTCCTTAATGTTTTCCTTAGTCAACATCTACAAATACCGTACCTGCTCAGATCTCTGCACTCTGGGTATCTTTTATCATTATAGAAGATGCCTTCAAAATAGAAGAAGGCAGATTTGTAGAGATCCTGAGAGACAGAGAGAGAAGTCTCCATTAGTGTTATGAGAGAATAAACACCTTAAACGAGAACATGTCAAAAATCCAAGCATTTTAGGTATCTAGATTATATTAAGAGAGCTCATTCTACAGGTGTCTAACAAAGTTCTGCTCTGATTGTAGATGCTGATGTGACAGCTAGGCTCATATGACTGCCAACTACGCAGCTACTCTGCTGATACTGTTCTCAAGCCATTACAGGTTACTTTAATACTTTTCTCTTATTTCTGTCCCTATCACAGAAGTTATAGACTTCTGCAAAAACACAGAACAAGAACATAGGCATCACTGCACAAACTCAATAATTGCAAGGCACTGACTTTAAAAAAGAGTGATATTTTAAAAAATTAGCAAGATGCAGTGTGTTTACTTCAGGTGGCTACCAGATACCTATCCACGTGCTCTCTCACTTCTCTTTCTTAACAGGACTGGGAAACAAAATAAGACGGGCAAGCTCATGGGTTCAGATAAAGGCAGTTAAATGAGAAAAAGCAAAGGCTGCATGCAGAAGCAAAGCAAAAAAAGATTTCCCATCAGCAGGTGATGGTCAGGCATTGGAATAAGCTGCTCAGGGAAACAGTGAAATCACCATCCCTGGGAATGTTGAAAAGGTGTGTGAACGTGGTACTTGGAGATACGGTTTAGACAAGATCAAGACGGCAAGTTAATGTTTAGCTCAGCTTCTGGAGTTGATTTGGCGTCTGGTGACTCTTGCACTGCTGGTATGAGTGCCATAAACTGTTAATTATCTTTGATCAAAGAGAATGTTACAAATGGACTGTCTACATGTGACAAACTTTGTAATTGAGGAAGAATTTTGAAAGATGATAGATTTTCTTGTGAGACCCTAGAAGTGAGGTGATTGGATCTTCCAGTATTGCCTGACTTGTTTATACACATGTGACCAGGAAGTGCTCTCAAGTGTAGCTGTGTCTGCATGTGCGCACACGTGTGTGCATGGGACAAGACTTGAATAATCTCTGTCATTTCAGTAAGAAGTACTTTGTGTTCTGATCAAATGCACAGAGAGTTAATGTGGTATGGAGTTAACTTCCCCCACAGCAGCCCCTGTGAGTGGGTTTCATTTTTGGCAAGGGGGAGTTGATAACACACCAGTGTTTTGGCTACTGCTGAGCAGTGCTTGCACAGCTTTGAGGTTGTCTCTCCAAGTCTCCCCAAGACCAGTGGGCTGGGGCTGGCTGAGAGGCTGAGAGCTAATGTAGCTGGGACCCAAAGAACATCCCACGTCGTATGATGCGGCACTCAGCAATAAGAGCTGGAGGAAAAGAGGAAGGGGCTATTCACAGTGGAAGCATTTGTCTTCCAGAGCAGTCACTGTGCATGCTGAGGCCCCAGGAAGTGGCTGGAATAGATTCATAGAATCATTAAGGTTGTAAAAGACCTTTAAGATCATCAAGTCCAACCATTAACCCAGCACTGCCATGTTCACCACTAAACTATGTCCCAAGTGCCACATCCACACATTTTTGAAAACTTTCATGGCTGATGATTCCACCACTTCCCTGGGTAGCATGTTTCAATGTCTGACCACCCTTGCAGTGAAGAAATGTTTCCTAATATCCAATCTAAACCTTCTTTGGTGCAATTTGGGGCCATTTCCTCTCATCCTGTCTCTTGTTACCCAGGAGAACCCCCTACCTGGCAACACCCTTCTCACTCTCCTTTCAGATAGCTGTAGAGAGTGGTAATATCTCACTTGAGCCTCCTTTTCTCCCTCAGCCACTCTTCAAGGACTCAGTAAAGATTGTCCCTATTTATTCTAAATGAGAAAACCATGGACAACCAGGTACTCTCCATCACCAGACCAGTCTGGGGATGCTCATTTCTTCCCAGAGGTCTCTTTGAGCTATTAACTCTAGGCTGTCAAAACACAGGAAAAGCAGACACTGGGACCAAAGACAGGACTTCTTAGACGACCTGCATGAAGACACAGTGGTAGGAATGTGTTTTACATTCAGACTCTTTGATTCACATCTATCTGTTAGTGTTACCCTCTCTGCTGCTGACACAAAACTGGAAGGAGTGGCTGATACATCAGATGATCCTGTGGCCAGCCAGAGGGATCTTAACAAGCCCAGAGAAATGGGTCAACAAGAACTTGGTGAGGTTGAGAAAGGAGAAGTGCAAGGTCTTGCCCCTGGGGATAAACAAGCTGATGCTCCACTGTATGCTGTGGGCCACTCAGCTGGAGAGCAGCTAGGCAAAAAGGACTCAGGGATCCTGGTAGATCCCAAATTGAGCATAAGCCAACAACGTGTCCTTGCAGCAAATACAGCCAAAGGAGCACTTGGGATCCTGTGCTGCGTTAGATGAAATACACCAGCAGGTCAAGGGAGGCAATCCTTCAGTTCTCCTCAGCACTGGTGAGGCCATACCTAAAGGCCTGTCTTCAGTTCTTGGCTCCTCAGTATAAGACATACATGGACACACTGGAGAAAGAGTCCCACACGGGCCATGAAGATGAAGGGACTGCAGCATCTCTCCTAAAAGGAGTGGCTGAGAGAGGTGTGAGTTAGAACCCTGAAGAGAAAGCTCAGGTAGGGGAATCTTGTTAATATATACAATACCTCTAAGGAAGTTGAAAAGAGGATGGAGCCAGGCTCACTTTAGCGGTCCCAAGTGACAGGATCAGAGTCAATAAGCACAAATTGAAACACACGCAGTTCCCCCTGAACCTCAAGAAACACTTCTTTAGTGACATAGCTGACTGAACACTGACACAGATTGTCCAAGGAGGTTGTGCAACCTCCACCCTTGGAGATACGCAAAAAACACTGGGACATGGTCATGGACAACTAGCTGTAGGTGGCCTTGCTGGAGTAGAGGGAGTAGACCAGATGAACTCCACAAGTCCCTTTCAACTTCAACCATTCTATGATATGACATATATTATATATCATACAATGTATGATCAAAGTGATTCGATTTCAGTATTTTCAACTAGATGACTTGTTTTGCTCATATTATTCAGAGAACACGTAGCAACTTTGGGAGAGAAGAATAATCTTCATTCCTACGTCATCTGTTTGCAACTGATCACCATCCAGTTGCAGACAACAAAGCATAGTGGGATGGTCTAGCTTATTATTATTAGTGGGATTAAGTTATTACCTCTGTTGTTTCAGAATATGGATCAAAATAATATCAGTCCACAGGAATATATCTACACAAAACTCACTGCTTGTGTTTCTATTTCCTAGCAGTAGCAATGATGATGTTTTTCTTGATATTGCACAAAACAGATCATCTTGGTAATGCCGCTATGAAGTATTTACTTGCAGTGCAACCAACAGGCAGAAGCAATGCAGCTAGATTTAGTGCTGAAGAAAAAACAACAAAACAAAACTCTGCCTCCTTGTTTTCAAGATTCCTATAGATGTAGAGGGTTCCACATAGAAAGTCTTACCTTGCTGATGTGCTCTGGTGCTTGATCTGGCTGACTGCTGAACTCACCACCTATCTGGAGGTCACTGACGCAGGAAATTGAGTCTCTCAGCTCAGTGAGCTTCTGGCTGCCCAGTACAAGGACTGTTTGGTAGGGTTTGTGATCTTTATGCTACAAAGAACACAGCATACAAACTCCAGATAAATTATAACTTGTCAGCATCAGCACTGCTCTTCATTTGACAGCTTGATGTCATTACTGGCACCATCTGGCACATCACTTCTCTGAACAACATCTTGCCACAGCCTCTCCTAAGACTGACACTTAATAGTTTTATTAAGAAACTCAAAAGTTACGTTCTCCATCAGAAAAGACAGAAAGTCTGAGCTCACTTATCCCAAATCAAGAAAGAGTACTTTATTTTTCATGTGTTTATAAGGTTTTGAACTTTCTGTGAAATAAATTAACTACTGCATAATTATTATAAAATTTTTGTTATGTAAACCACTAACAGAATGAAAGCCAGATTCTGAAAAAGCCCTAAGAAATTACCAGAGTTGAAGAGTTTACCACATGTCATCAGTAGACTCACTGATTTTAACTGCTTGGGAGAGCAAGATACTTCCTGACTAGGAAAGAATCAGAATACAATCCAGAGAATTTCATACCAACCTTCTGAAATATAACAGGATAAAAGATGTTCAGAGTTAAAAGTAGTTCTCCTTCCTCAATTAAATCTGTTGGATTGTCTGGCCTCTTTCCAGCTGCATGTGACTCCTGGAAAAACATACACACACACATATATGTATTATACTGGCAACCTTATATATGTGTGTATGTATATATACACACACACACACACACACACATATATATACATACATACATAATAAACCCTGGGTAACAGTCTGAGAAATGCTAACTCATTTTTGACTATGTAGCCTTCTGAACTGAAAACAGCCTGCTTCCTCCAAGGTGGAAAGGTGAGAGACTGCTACAGTTACTGATTTCAAGCATGTTCCTTCATTTCTCAGCTTTGTTGCAAGACAGCTGGCTGCTCCTTGGCTATTGAGAGGCCCTGCATAAAGGAATTAGAAGCTGCTGTCATTCTGCCCTCATGGAACCCAGCTGCTACCAACCTTCACCACTTACTGCTTTGAAATGCTTTCGTATGTAAAGGGGAACTTTCCCTTAACTTGGGAAACACTAACCTAGAAAATATACACAGAATGAAATATATGGAAATTACAGTTAGTGCAACACTTCCTCTTACTAGGGAAGCTAGACATGGCTGGAGTCCACAACTTCTCCAAAATCCAAATCCAAAACCCTGCACTGCCCTTGCCACAGTACTGTGTTTTAGAAAAGAAGTAAATGCATCCCTACATTTCCATCCTGCTTTGTGTTTAAGACACAGCCCAGATGTGAAAATGAAGGAAGGTACTGTTCTGTGGCCATTTCCTCCTTCTCCAACAAATCAAGAGAGAATACTTCCTGCACAAACACCTCCCACCAGCATGGAGTATTCCTCAGATGTAGTAACGAGAACTTGTACTTCTGTGAGGCTCAGAGATACTTGTGCTCTCTGCCTTGCATCTGCTATCTTCATGTGACACATCCCAAACTCATGTTTCTTACTGCTCTCCTCCTGTATGAAGGCATCGTGGTCCCAACCACAGAATCACAACTCTAACACAGCTTGCTTAAAGAATGCAGTAAATTACCATGTGCTCATTCTTCAGAAACAGCAGTAAGACACCACTCATTGAAACCCTTTATGAAGGTTTCTGTTGCCAATATTTTCTCAGATATTCCCCAGGCTAAGAGCCCAGCAGAGTAGTTGCATCATGCTGTTTACATAATGTGCCTGGGTCTCTGAACAGCTGAAACATGATAACTCACGACAGACCAGGAAACCTCAAGGGGACAAACAAATCTAATGGTCACATGGGGTTCTTTCCTTGCTACACTTCTGTTCCTTATTTTTACAGCAGTTCATGGCTTGTTTAAGCCATGGACTCCAGCACTTCAGTGTTCCTGAAAGAGTTCAAAGAATGTGGATATGTAGTGCTTAGGGACACAGTTTAGTGGTGGATCTGGCAGTTTTACGATAATGGCTGGGCTCAACAATTCTAAAGGTCTTTTAACCTTGATGATTCTATGAACATTTATGAAATGAGATTTTGCTGTTTAGGACTTCAATGGTTGAGAAGAAATCAATTAAAAAATATATTAAGCATAGTTAAAAAATTCCAATAAGGCTTTTGAGGGGCTGATGATTACACTCTTGGTTCCTGGCAGTTCAGAATGGCTAAAAAACTTGGGTTACAAAGCTCAGAATTAGAAATTTACCACCACTGTGCAACTACTGTTTTCTTCTTTCAGCCCTGCTGTAACTAGCTTACAATCATTCACACACTGAAGCTTAGTTTCTAACACTGAACTCAGGAGCAAAACCATTACACATTTTTTCTAGCTCTATGTCTAGCTGTAAGTTCACAGCACTTAAAAAAGCAGTCATATAGTGGTAACAAGATGGAGTTCCTCCTTAACTACATCCAGTATTAACAGACAGTTAAGAGCAGACTTCCTGTCCTATCTTCCTGTAAAATCTCTTTATCCTTAATCATTACCTGCAAACTTGTATCTGCAAACATCTGCAGTGTACATTTCATAGTGGTGAATAAAAAAGCAACCAGAAGTTGGATTCTGACTGTCTTGAGAGCCTATAAGATGACAGGCAACTTACCATCTCATATGTAAGAGTTTCCTGTCTGCAAGCCCGATCCACAATAATTGTTTCTTCTCTCCTTTCTAAGGCCTTCTTTCTAATTCTGAGGGGCAGGAACACAAGACAAAAACTCATTCAACTATTTCCATGTAGAATTTCAAGAATTTCATATTTTTAAATGACACAAGCTACTACAGAGCAGCTTTCAAAGAGCAGGATTGAGGTCTGTCTTAGTGGGACAGACTAACTTAAATACTCATCTCCTGACTCTCATAAAACATGATAGTGCACAGACCAGCTTGTGGATTTCAGCTTGTGGGTTTTTCCCCCTTATGTACAAATGACAGGTTGTGAGCAATTTTTCACTCACAATAAAAAATGGCAAAATGTTCTTTGAAAAGGTTGTCCTAGGACAAAAACACTTTGTGACCTTTGAGGAAGCTGTTTCAACAATTCTTTCCGCTTCAAAAAAATTGAATTCATGTTCAAGCAAAACACAAGGAGCAAAACCATAAATATTCTTTCCCAGCCCCATAGCATAGACAATTAAGAAAACCCAAAAGCAAACCTCATTATCGTTTGCAGAAGAAAGAGTATCATAAGTTGAATACTTACTAAAATACATGTATTTAATCACTGCATGAACACCCAATCCTTAACATCCAGGACAAGTTTACTTATCCTCCAGACCTTCTCAAGGGTTTTCAGTAACAATCAGGCTTTACACTGATCACAGTCTAAACACATTTCTTTACATTAGTGTTATGTAAAGTACAGCAAAGCCCTGAACTGGCCAAGTGTGCCAACCAATAGAAACGTTACATATATTGGTTAACCTCTGAAATGCACCAGTTGTATCAATGAATTCCATGAACAAAACAAAACTCAACAAAACAGAGTGGGCTCAGATAAAGAGGTTATCTGGATACAGCATCAGTACTTACAGTCTGGGTGTTACAGTGTGACTGTGAGTTACCAGAGGTATGAGACAAGTTTCTTTGGCAGAACCTCACACACATGATTATCAGAAGGCCCCTGCACATGCCAAACTTAGGCACTCCTTTAGAAGCACCTAAGTCCAGAAATCCTTTTCCAATAAGAAAGAAGGCATATTCTGTATGTCTTAATAAAAAAGTTCCTAAGCAACATTCAGAAGACTCATACCAATGACGCCATCATAAGCTGGTGTTTCTGCCCTTACGGTATTTTTGTATGGTGCTTCAGAAAGCATTGCCTGTAAAGGGAACAAGCAGCCAGCCATACTTCCGTGCTGATTTTCCACCCCGCCCCAAACAAGGGTACAGTGAGAGCACTGTAACAGCATACCGAAGAGTGAGCAGACTGCTATCTTCAGGAATAACATCTGTGTCCTCTTCTTTTTCAGAAGACATTAACATATCAATGCTAGAACAACAAAAAAATAAGAGATAGAATCACAGAACAGTTTGAGTTAGAAGGGACCTTAAAAGATCATCCAGTTCCATTCCTCCCCAGCAGCATTGGCAGGGACACCTTTCACTGGACCAGGTTGCTCAGAGGCACATCCAACCTGGTCTTGAACACTTCCAGGGACGGAGCATCCACAAATTCTCTAGGAAACCTGTTCCAGTGCCTCACCGCTCTACACAGTAAACAATTTCTTCCTGATATCTAATCTAAATCTCTTTGGACACGGCAGTGATTTCTCACAGTGTGTGTAAAGGTATGAGAGGCAGGAACCTGGAGGTGGTTTCACCACCTCTTCCCATTTATGAGTTCCCATTTCAGGTTGTGCACTGCAGCACACCAGATTCAAAGGAATCCTCATATGTACATGCCTTCCTTTGCAGTTCTTCCCAGAAGCATTTTGCATTAATCGCAACAGAATTTCATCCAGTTTAAAAATAGTCTGAGGAAAAATATATTTAGAACACAGAACCTGCTTTGAATCAGACTTGATTGCTTTTGTCTCTCCACATTTGCAAACTATATAAAGGCAGGGATTACTCCAGTGCCTAAGTGCACCCGCAGTTTGAATCCCAGCAAATTCTTGTGCAAACCCATCACTTTATGGGACCAAACTACCACTGGTGAAGTCCAGGAAAATCTTTTGGACTGCACCATTTATCCTCAATAACATTCATGATTTCATTATATTCTATTTCATTATAATCTGATAACATTCCCCGTGTCAACAATAATATCACTACAGTAATGAATAACCCTTTGGAGTGGAGTAATTGAGAAACAGAAAATCTGGAATCAACTGTTATCAGCTGGATAATAAGCAAAAGTCGGAGACAAAATTTTGATTGTGGACAGATGGCTTTGTTCTGATGAGCCAACGAAGTCACTCTGTACTGACAGTAATATGAATTTACTATTGTTTAGTTACTTACTATTGAGCAACATACAAAGTTTTAAACTTTCTGTTTCACGGTTTTCATCTCAAACAACAAATAATTTTTTTTTAAGTTACTGAGAAAATGGGATTCTTTCAGAAGCACCATTTTAAAAGGAACTTTGCAGTAATGAGCCACAACAGAATGAACCTTATCCTTGGATTCCCACTTGAGGAAGTGGAGGCAGAGACAACCAAGTGAATCCTGTGTCAAATGCAGACTGAAACACAGCTGAGAAACAGTAATTTAATGAACAGAAAGATGTAGAACAGCACCTTGGAGAACACAGTTCAACCATTAGCCTTTTAGATGGGGCTGTTCTCCAGGCAGCATAGAGCTATGTTATGAGCAGCCTACATAATCAAGTAAAGGATATGCCTTGACAGATAAATCAACTCACAACTGACCCTTTCTGTAAAACTGACAACATAACCAAAATATTTATCCAAAGTCTTCCGGCACATGGATCAGTGATCCCATTCGCCAAAGAGCCCAAGCCACTTGAATATGCACCATTTTGAGGAAATTACTTTGTATTCTGTTCTTTAAACATCACAGGTATTTAAACAGGATCTGAAAATGTCTATTACCTACTATTGTGAAGTTTCACTTGCACCAAAGGTGACAGTTTCCCATTTCCCTTCTGTGCCAGAACCTACCAACAATGTCAGAATTTACTAACAATACTTGTGCTTTTCTTTCTTCCTATATCCCTAGGTGGGATCTCTGGCTGCGCTATCCACACCATGACCATTAATTGCCTGCTTCAGGGAAAAAACTAACATCCCCAGAAAAGCTGCTGTAAGCAGACACTATGTAAAATAGTTCACATTAAACCTGCTTCCTCTTTTTCCTTGTGAGGACTGAAAGGCAGCTAGTGTAAAGGGATACTGACATTGAACCCCTGACAAGTTCCATGGAACCTTGCAAGCACTGGTACTGCCACTTCTCATTCCTGGAAAGTTGGAAACCCCCAGTTTCTAAAGGAAAAGCAGAGTATCTTTTTTAGTATTAAAAATCAGTCAATTAATTATATATGTCATTGTATCACATGCACAGAAGTCTTGAAAGGCTTTGCTGTGTGGCCTTTACAAACAGGCAATGCTGGAGCTCCCCTGTGTAACTCCACTGCTGCCACTGGAACCATGTAAGCAATACTTGGCCCACAGTCCTGAGGAAAACAGGCTTTACAAACACGAAGTATATGCTGATCCCTCTAGAAATTAAGGCTAAGTCAGTGTCAGACACCTAAGACACGGAAGTGCATGCAGTACAGAGTTTGCACTAGGAACACCTCACTCCTGAGTGCCACAAACTCGGGATCCTACCGTGTCCCCACAGAGATTATTCCCTGTATGCATGACAACAGTGCAGTTATAACAGAGGTGAAAACACTGGCCATGCGGTTTAATGGAAACCAAGGTGAAGTGCAGGACAGTAATGAGGAACAATACTTGAAAGTGTCACTTGAAAAAAGTCAAATGCAAAGTGTTACATGAACTTACATACCCTATGAAGATATTTTAAGGTGATCAGAAATAAGAAGGCCAGCGAGAACTCTCTGGAAACGCAGACTTGGAAACAGACTACCAATGAAGCCTTTAATCACTGTGACTTTACTTTTCCCAGAATATTCTAGCAGCACAATGAGTTTTCTCATTTAGAAATTCAAAGATATTTTAGTATTTGGGCTGATATTTTGTAATAAGCAGATACAGTGTTCATATTACTCTTTATATTGTACATATTTCAAAGGTAGTACTTTCATCACCTTTGAGACACTAAAACCGCAAGACGCTAAATACTAATACGTTAAGACGTTAATGCTAGCTTAATGCAGCTTTATAACACGTCCCAAGAGATATTTACAACTACCCATTCTAATAAAACAAGAGTGTGAATTAGGGTTGAAGTTGAATAAGGTACCTGCAAGCCTCTCTTGACCTACCTAAAACCCACAGTGATTGGAGGCTTAGCCTGCCCTATACATGCACACAACACAGAGAAGACAAAACAGAATAACATAACTCAGCATCTCCAACATTCAAGGACTTCAGTCATTCAAGCACCGATTGCGAATACCAATGCAAACTTCTTTGTTCACAGACTCCTGAGGCATTTGAACAAAATCTAGGATTTTACTCTTTTGACACCTTGGTTATTTAAGAGAATTCTGATGGAATTTTCCATCAGGAAAAAAAAAGACACAATTTTTTGTTTAAGATCTGAAGAAAACGCGAGCAACCTCTACAACGATTATCAGCATACAACTTGAGCAATGTGCAAGGCATTCTTACTAAGTCTAATGCAAGTGAGTGAAGGCACAAATTTTTTCCTGCATTCTGTTTGGAGGAATGTATTACAGGAAGAAAATAGAATAAAGTAATAATAATAAAAACAAACAAGCAAAACAATAACAAAAAACAAATAAACCACAAAACCCCCAACTAAACAAAACAAAAAATTAAAATAAACCAAACCAAAACAAAAACCCAACAAACCCAAAAACCAAACCTGCAAAAGAAACCCAAACCAACCAAACAAAAAAACCCTCACAATAACCACACTGCACTGGGGTCCCCAAAAAGTTAAATAGCATTTAAACATGATACCATTTATCCTCACCAGAAGACTCTACATTGTCAGGAACACTTAAATGTACACTATGTCACTTCTCTAGAAAAGATTTATGATGGATATTGAAAAACTTCATCCTGAATTCATGAAAGATTATTTTAATCCAACACTGTTTTAAAAAGAGATGTAGGATTCATCTTCCTGTCTCTCTTCCACCCAAAGAAAACCTAATTAATTTGTCAGAGGTTTCCTTAGAAGTAGTTTAGAGTCAGAAAAATCTGTGTTTATATCCATTATGTGTTCATTTCAGCACCTACAAAGTTATATTTACACCAGTAATAAATGTGATACCAGGATATCATCGAACAGATCTTGGTGAAGCCCAGTGTTCTCACCTCTCCTCAAGAGAGAAATATGAGCAGCTCAGAGCAGGTGAGTGAAAGTGATCAGAGGTAGCGATTTGAGATTGGTCAATGTTAAGGAGAGACTCAAGAGGCTAGGGCTATTTAATTTAAAAGCAAAAGCACATGGGGATTATGGATTGGGATTTCCAGTCTGAACAGGGGAAAAGTCACACCAGGATGTGCAGGTTTAGCTTCATTCTCCTGCAAAGCCAACAAAAGACTGCCAGATGATCAATTCTCTCCCCTTCATAGATCACCAGTCTTTTTTCTCTTTCCCAAATGACCACCGTTCACAGTACACTCAGCCTCAAACAGACAGCATTGCTCTGTAATACCAGCAAATGCAGACAGCAAGTGAAATTCAGCAGGTGTAAACTGAAGAACGCAGAACAGAAGAAAAAAGCAGAAGGAATGTGGGGGAAAATAAAGAAACCACAGGAGAAACTCCTTGGAATTCAAATGAAAACAGCAACAGACAGGCTCAAGCAACAGAGTTGCCACAGAGAATAAGGCACAGCACAGCAGCAATCAGGAACCATCTACACTGGAAGAGCTTACACAGTAATTGTCACAGTTCCTGCCACACCAGAATACTTTTTTTTTTTTTTAAACCAACATCATCCTCTATTTTTACTAAGTCTAGTGGTAAAAATTTATGTCAGTCACCAAAACTGTGACAGCTGAAGCACAAGCTATACAGATAGGATCAGAACTCTGGCATGTCTTCCTTACTGATGGACTACAGATAAATCACCGAGTGTGATGCTGTCTACAGGAATTACTGCCTGAAATCAGGCCTTTTCTGCAGGTGAAGGACAATTCTCGCTATCCATGTGACCTGAAAGCCTTCCAGCCATAGTGTATTAGATTTGCTGCTGCTTCAACACACACAAAGCACTTACATAGCTCTGACTTCTCCACCAGCCCTGAGAAAAACAGTGGAGGCTAAGGACCAAGAGATGGTCAACAGGTACTGTATGCTGCCAGCTACCTGAACTACTCTAAATTATGTTTTTAAGGGATTCAAACTAAAAGACAGTAGGCTTAGATTAGAATTAGGAAGAAGTTCTCCGCTGTGAAGGTGTTGAGGCACTGGAACACATTGCCCAGAGAAGCTGTGTATGCCCATCCCTGGCAGTGTTCAAGGCCAGGCTGGATGGGGCTTTGAGCAACCTGCTCTAGTGAAAGGTGTCCCTGTCCATGGCAGGGGGATTGGAACAAGATGATCTTTAAAGTCCCCATTCTGTGATTTTATGATTCTTTCTAAATACAGATGCCTAGTTTATTTGTTCATATAAAGTATATGTTTCATTGTGCAACTGGGGTCTCCTAAAACCAAGAAGTTCAGGTACCTTTAAGTACTTAACCAGTACCATGTTGCTAAATGTTTACCCATGTAACTTTAAGCACCAAACTGTTAGTTCAACTTCATAGATTAAACAAAGTTTCCACCACTGGAGCACTACTCTCCAGAAAAACTGCCTTCACGGCATATTTGGCCTACAGAGGTGTTGGTGACCAACTCTTCATAAGGAACTGGACTACAGGATAAGGAGTATTCAGTACAAATTAAAAAGGGGCAAATTTATATTAGGTATTAGGGAGAAATTCTTTACTGTGAGGGTGGTGAGGTGGAACAGGTTGTCCAGAGAAGCTGTGGATGCTGGAACTCTGGCAGTGTTCAAGGCCAGACTGAATGGAGCTCTAAGCTGTTTGGTCTATTGGAATGTGTCCCTGGACATGGCATGGGTCTGTATGGCTTTAGGGTCCATTCCAACTCCCTGACAGTCAATGATTCTGTAATTACTCGGGAAATAGAAACAAACGCGTGCCACAGGCCCGGAAGAGGCTGCTCTGAAGCAGTTTTGCCCGAGCACCTTCGGCCTCTCTTGAGGAACCGCCGAGGCGTCTGGCGACAGCACCAGCCACCTCCCCCGCACCAGCGCCGAGCGAGGCCACCGGCATCCCCCTCGCACCGGAGCCGCAAATCCCGGCCTGCAGACAGTCGGGCTTCCCCACCTGCAGACGGCACGCAGCTCGGCCGCCGTGCCCGGCGCGCAGCCCAGCGCCGCCTCCACGGCCGCGTCC
>VZSE01003277.1:86620-105746 GCA_013398275.1 Promerops cafer | reverse complement strand
AGTGCCACATCCAGTCTTTCTTTAAACACCACCAGGGTCAGTGACTCCACCACCTCCCTGGGCAGCCCATGCCAATGCTCAATCAGCCTTCCCTGTGAAGAATTTCTTACGTCCAACCTAGACCTTCTCTGGCACAGCTTAAGACTGTCCGCTCATTCCGCCACTTGTTACTGTGATATGTAACTTAGTGGTTCGTGGCATTATAAAAACAAACGATAGAAATATAGTGATTTTATTGTTTTGTTTTAAATCCTTTTGATGTAAGTTACTGACTTGTACTATTATGTATTTTTTTCACTATGTAATTGCCTTAGAAAATGATTGTCAATTGCACCCACTTCTGTGTATGGGCAAGACTGCGACTTGTACGAACATGTGAAGACTTGTTACTGCCACTGCCTGCTTGCTGAAGGTAGTCAGCATGCCCGAGCTTTCCCCGGGCCTGGTGGGGACTTGAGGTTACTGCTGTTTCTTAAAGTAGCCAACCTGTTCGGGCTTGTTGGGACTTGGACCCCAGCACAGCAAACGTGCTGCGACCCCCGAGAAGCTGCCTATAAAAGGAGCAGAGACCGAGAGGAGCTCAGACATGTTGGCAGAGCAGACTCCCCACGTCCCCAGCGCTGCTTGCTCGTTCCTTATCAACGAACAAATAAATTGCCTCATTGATTGACCAATTCCATTGTGATGGGTAATTTATAACATTACCTGGGGGCAAAGACCAATCCCCACCTGGCTACAAGCTCCTTTTGTATGCTTATTCTCCTCCCAAAGTGAAAACTGAACACATTGGTACAATGAAGAAAGCTAATGAGATACACAGCCTTTTACCTAACTCTGCTCATACCAACACTTTAAAAGGATATATATGTGCCTGGTCTTGGACAGTGCTGGGGATGGAGCATCCACAACTTTTCGGGGCATTCTGCTTCTGTGCCTAGCTCTCACAGTAAAGAATTTCATCTTAACATCTAAACTTGCCTTCTTTCAATTTAAAACCACTGCCCTTGTCTTGTCATTATCTGCCTTTATAAAAACTCTTTTTCTGTTTCCTAAGTCCCCTTGAGGTACTGGAAGGCCATAGTGAAGTCTCCCTGAAGCCTTCTCTTCCCCATAGAGAACAGCTATGAACAACTCCAGCTATCTCAGCTATTCCTCTTACTTCTCTAACTAGAAAAATAATGCTGGGAAAAGAGGTGTATTATCAGATAGTGTTGAAGCAAGGGGTGAAGAGAAGACCTGAAAAAGTTCATGAAGGGAGACTGGGGTTTTGCATGCTGTGTGGAATGGGCAGAATGCTGAGAGAAGGTTATGAGATTTGACTGCTAGTTTCATAGAGCAAAGTAGTATCGGGGGAGTTAAGAATGTAAGAAAGCTCAGCCAGAGCATATTTTGCTTTGCTTAGCAATAACAGTGTGGCCTAAAGCCCTTATACCTGCCTAAATTATATTTAGACTTGCACTGCATTTCAATGCTGAATTCTTTTATTAGCACTCATTTACTTCTGCATCTTAATTGTAGTTATTATTTCTCATTATGAAAGTTTAGCTAAGCTTCATTTTTCCTGCAGGTACGACAGTCTCTGTTTCCTTCCTCAGTTACACCCTCTGCTTTCTTCATCCATCACCTTTGTGCTTTATGACACTCCTCAGCTCTGGAAGAAGCTCTTGATTAAGGGCTGTTGCCCTCACTTCCTGCTGTATCCTCCCCGAAACCTATGAGTTGTCCCATGAGGAATATGATTCCAATTTCCAAGGCCATGCCTGCCTTGTTATGTGTTTGTTGTTATTGCCTATGCTCTGTTTATTTTATGAACATACCTTTTCCCTTTGTGCCCTTGCAACATTACCTGAAATTTGAAAACACCCCATCACTTATCTGATGTAGCCACATCTAGGGTGGAAGTGACAGGGCTGTACTGATCTAAGTGGAGTGTTGACATAAACAGGAGGGAGGAATTTCAGCCAGGAGTTGCTGGATTAAACCCTACTCTTCCAGAAATCTATCAGGGATTTTTAGTGTTCATAGAAAGGAAATAATATACTTGTTTCAAAAACCTTCCTTAGAAAACCAAACACTGTGGAAATCAGTGGGCAAGTTTTTTTTGTAAGACCATGTGAAAATGACATCACAGAATTCCCCAGCACAAGGGTGGTCACTTCCAACCACAGCACTGTCACAGAGGGGAGCGAGTTTTGGAAGGAACTAAAGGCTTCTGTGCTATAATTATTCATGCTTTTTGGCATCATCCCGTGGGCTTTTCAGTTAGATATATGAATTTCCCTCACTGCCTCTCTTCCTTCGCCTCGTGGTGGGTTTGAATTTGGAGTTCTTCTGTATTCATTAAAAAAAAATCCAAACCTGTAAAGTATACAGACCTCAAGCAGGAAGACTAAGTAAGAAGCTCAAGGAACAGCTAAGTTGAAAATACCAAAGCTGGTAATTTTTAACCATGAATGGATAATATGTTTTCTGTTTTATTTCCAAACTTCAATACTAAGCAGTCATATACTTATAAAGCCACTCCACTCAATCCAAATCCTCTTAAGAACAAAGAGAGCTGTTTATTTTTATAGCTTGGAATTAATCTGCCCTTTATATACTAGGCATAAGGCACACGGGCATTTCAAGGTTTCCAAGAAGTATTTATTTTTCTCTGCTGGAAAGACTTTAGTAATTCAACAATAAAGCAGTGAAGGATGTATGAACAACTCAAGGATTAGAAATTTCGCAGGTACTAGGCTGAACTCTTTAATAAGTGCTGAAATCCAAAGAGCATTGAAAGTACACTGAGTTAGGGAAGTGAAGATAGTACAAAAGACAACTGGAAAACAAACTAATAAAAGCCCTGTACCTGCAAGAGGAATCAAGAAAAATTGTAACTAATGTGTGTTCTATATTTTTTACTACTGTAACATCCTGTGAGCATGAAAGACTAATTTTCATAGCTTCCATGTTCACAATTACAGCTACAGTCAGTAAACGCTGTGGATATGTAACAACTTTGAATAGCCAATCCTAAATGTTCCAGTGAACTTAAGGTAAAGACTAAACCCCTGAGTTCCAGGCTAGTCTTTTAACACAAGAAACACCCTTCATTCCTTTCTTGATTCACACAACTCCAGAAGCACATAAACTTTTGTGAAGCTAATCACATTCCATGGCAGTATTGAATGCCTCTAATAGACATAGCCTTAATATAATGACATGAGAATGCTTATTAAAGGGTAGATTTGTGGCTTAATCATAAATCAAGTTTTATGCTAGTCTCAGCCCTGTCTCACATCACTGAATTTACTGGGCTTTCACTCCAATCCAGAAAAATCACAATGATCATCACTTAAGCTCCAGCAGGAGTATCATGACTAACAAACTTAGTTTTTGTAGGTAGTCCAAAAATACCTTTGGCAAACTGGTGTTGAATGTTATTTTTATTCAGTGTTTTAGCATTAGCTTCATCCTTGTTCGTTACACCAAAATTTAGCTCTATCTTACCATTGTACCTTGGCAGACAAGGAACACTGTCACTGTTTTTTAAGCACTGACTGTGTCAGCACAGCAATTACAGAACTATGCAGAGGGCTATAATTTTGGGAGATGAGCTTTCTGCAGTTGTCAGTTTTTCCTTTGTCATACACTCTACTTCTGGCCTTTGTTCTGAGGATGCTGCTGACTTCTGGACAGCAGCACCCAAAGAACTGATCAAACCCAGTTGAAAGCACTCCCCAAACCCTTCTGAGCAAGGATTTTTTAACTTGGCCTATGCTAAGCTGTAATGTTCATAGGATAATCTCATACAGGGTTGCATCAGGACAGTTATTCCCACCAGGAGTGGGAACAAAAAGGAAGGCCTAGAAACATCTGTCCTGTTACTGCTTCCAAAATTCCCATGATAATGAAGAGTGGTCTAGGAGTGTAGCAATGTTTGCATCAAAGACTCTCAAAGTCAGCCAATAGCATCTTTTACTATTACATCTGAACAAGAATGTTGCATTCCTAAAATGTAGTTGTAGTTGGGATGAAACATACCTTACATTACTTCTACAATAAATTCAATAAAATATTAATGCATGGTAACACATCATAATGGCTCTACATGGATCTTTGTTTAAACATGAAAAACTGCAGGCAATTTGAAAGTTGTGTAACTAAAATATAATTCTGTCCAAAGGCAGATGTTTAACTCACTTTTGGTTCAGCTCACATTTGGTTCAGATGATTTTTGCATCTCTTCTTGAAAGTGAGAGCACTTCCCAAGGGTAGCATGTTGTTTTGCCAGAGTATATAGTGTGTTGTTTTGCTCTCACTAAAGGTAAACAGGAACAACTAAAAAAACCCAAACTAAATGAAAACAAAAAAGGCAGGAAACATATGTGATTGGAAATTTCTGAATTTTTTCATGTCTGAATATTGATCTCACATAACTTAATTGAGAATCAAATGAGTACAGGAGGCTTTCATCTCATGAATGTTGAGTAGTCAGAATGATTTCCCTCAAGGGTTTTCATCTGTCTCTAATGCTTGTTCTTGCCTGCCATTAAAACAAATGAAAGTTGAAGAAGAAAAGCTTAAGAAAAAGATGATGATAGGAATGCATATAATCCAAACCAGATCAAACAGGGGTTTAGTTTTTAGATGTTGCTCCACCACATCATTCTGGCATCTGAATTTGGGTAGACTATTGGAACAAGCAATGAAGTCAGCCAATAGGGACAATTAAATTTAAAAATTGTAAGATGTAGGATATATTAAGTACTTGATCCACCTTGGTGGGATCTCTTTTCAAGGTTCATTATACATATACATATATACATATATACATATACATTTATCATATGCATTTTTCTTCTGGGAAATTTCTGCCAAAATTTTTCCATGACCAAAAGTTTAGGTGTTCTTTCCAGAAAATTTGGTCTGAATCTCAATGACAAGAAGACTTCACTTTCTAAGGCCAAACTACAGGTTCATGGCATAGGAATCTTTTGTGAGTCTAGCTAAGTCACATACCTAACAAAAGACTAAGAAAATGTTTACTAGTACAGTTTTACATACTTGTTTACTTAAGAAGGTGAAATAGCACAGAGAAGGAGCAAATTTGCAGGGATAGGTTGCACTACAACAAAATTACTTAGCCTTTTCTGTGTCAACTACAAGTGTACTTGTACAAAACCTAAGGAGCTATAAACTTCTTCCAGGCACTTTTTCCCTTCTAGTTGAAGTATTTCCTAGTCAAAACATGCAAAGATTTCATGGGACATCAAGCAGGACTATAGCTGAGCTTCTGCAAGATGTCTTACCTTATCTATCTTCTCCCTTTGTCTGAAGACTCAGTAACAATATTTCATTTGCAAGTCTTTCATTTGCACAATGTGTAACTGTCCCCTCCAGTCCTGAACTTTCCTTTGAAGACTATGGAGGGAACGTTCTCACATAAATCTATAATTCATTGCTGGAGTATTTAATTTCTGTTTTATAGCTTTGGAGGGCTGATTACAGAATACTCAATTACTCAATACTTCACTGGGAAAAAGAAGTTTATCCTTCAAAGAAAAGCAAAATGCATTTTATAACAGTGTAAATTTTATTGTCTTGGAAATATAGGAGATTATATCTAACTATAAAAATACCCCGTTTTGAACTATTACTAGTTTAGTTGTGAAACCTAAATAAATGAGCTAATTTCAACTAACTTGCCTTGAAATTTTAGTACCCTAGAAATTTAGTAGAAAGTGTCCTTCTGTGATCTGTCCTTCTGTCCTTCTTTGACTTCAGAAAGGTATTTCAATGCACTGTGTGGGTAATTTCTATTGTTTTTTTTATGCTATAATCAACAAATATTAATCTGTACACTTTGGCATAATTTAAAAAAGTGAATGGAAGAAAAGGAAAGAAATGATTCTGAATAGAGACTGACTTGAAAACACTCCAAATGAGTGTTTGGAATGTTTGCAGCCTTTTTAAGTGAGAAGAGGGTGAACTAACAGATATATTCTCTCCAGTCTAAAAGCATTTTAACACCATAAATTTTGTTATTATTTTTATGGTTAATGTGTCCACTCAAAGAGATGGATGTAGTCTATAGACTATATTATAGTTATTATTTTTCTGACTTTCAAATCTAAGTATAAAACTCTCTGTTGGTTTTTAGAATATTTTCTTCATTTGACTAGGGAACAAACTATTATTTCTTCTGGTTTGTTTTTTTTTTCATAATTACCTTTTTCTCCTCCAAGAGCCTTAGTCATGCACAAGGACCCCATTTTGTCCTGAACACAGAAGAAATAGAGAGAAGAGGACAGGACTATAGTGCATGTTTATTGAGGAGACAGCTGCAGCACAGTGTTCTGCCCACAGTGCCAGCAGTCATGTCCTACTGAAGAGTTCCTCCATATTCCAGCCCTGTTCAAGCATGACAATGATCGTTCTTGATGGCACCTGAGGGTCTTGTCCCGCTCTTACCCTTTGTACCATCTCCATAGATTACCCCTAGCAACAATTTTTGTGTAGTTTGAAGGGCTTTCTATTGCACCAAGTGATGATACAACCTCCCTGTTGAAAACTGGCCGTTGCCATTTCTTGAGAGTAGTAGTACTGAATGTTCAATTTTGCCAGGATGAGTGCCAGAGTCTGTCCATGAATATTTGTTCTCCTCCCACCAAGCGTCAGTGAACAGAGTACATTCTGTACACTGTTTTGGTCACAAGTGTCTGCATCTGGCATAAATTGTGTGTAATTTTTTCAGTTTGCTTTGCAGGGGACCACTTCTGTTTCTTGCTTTGTGGCTGATGCTCTTATGGCAAAGTTGTTTTGAAGTGGATCAATGCTGTGTTTTCTTTTCTTGTGCATCAACCATTGAGGCATCCTGAGCAGGGAGAGATAAAGTAACATACCGTTGTTTAGATAACACAGCTGACTGGAAGAATTCTGCTTCAAGGAGGTTCAGGTAAGAGCACCTTCTGTGTATGGTTATAGTTTTGCTTAGTAAACTCCACTGAAGCTGTCAGGCTCTACGGTTAGGTCAGTGAGAGGCTTCCTAGCTCTGGCAACATGAAGGCAAGACAGTTTGCCTGTACAAAGATATATTGGATCCTGAAGGGACATCCAGAGAAAGGTGTTTCGAGCTGTTTCTTGTGCTGCACTACTCATGGTCTTTGTCCCTTACATTCATCTATTAAGGTATATTAAGGTATGTTAATCCTTATATCCAGACCAGCAAATCTGATTTGTCTTGAGTAGCTGAATAGATATGATGGAGTGTTCCACTCTATATAGCATCCAAAACTCTAAATAGAGACAAGTTACCAAAAAGGAGTGCTGTCCACAAGAAAATCACTTTCTATCTTACTAGTAAACAGTATATAAAATCAGAGGGCTTGGGGAAAAATCAATTGTCTTCTGAAAAGTCAGGGGTAACATGGATTGTAATGCTGGCAATAGCCAAATAACATTCTACAGTATACTGGCTCTTCCTTTGGCACAAAAAGTAACCCTAAAATTGTGAGGTTTTTCTAAAAACTTTTTGGTTGAAGGTGGCTGCTGCAAAGAGTGAAATATTGATGTGACACAAATCCTCATCATAGCATGTTCTGCTGAGAACTTATGGCTTCTGATCCTGATTATTAACAACTGCCCTCTAAGTGAGTCTTTTCAATATTTTAGGATCCAGACAATCACACTCAGAAAAATCTCAGCTATGAGTGGTGATTGCAAATGGATCTACATTCCTGTAAGTTTTGGTGTCATTGCATGGAACTGAAAGCATGTGTTTTTTCATGCTGATTGTTATTTCTTTTTGCTTTTTTTTTTTTTTTTTCATAAATTGGTTAAAAAAACCCCTCACTGAGTGATTTTTACATCTTGTGGTTAAAGAATGTACTGACTTGGGCTGAGGTAGAGTTAATTTTCTTCACAGTGGCTCGTATGGAGCCATGTTTTGGATTTGTGCCGGAAACAGTGCTGAGATGTTTTTGTTAATACTGAGAGGCAAGGCCTTTTCCCCTTTTCATACTCCTCTGATGGTGAGAAGACTGGGGATGCCTAGGAAGTTGGGAGGAGATACAGACAGATGACCCGAGCTGGCCAAGTGGATATTCCTGACTACATTGTATCATGCTCCGTATATAAAATGAGGGGAAGAAGCAGGAAGTGGTGGCATTTGGGGTGGTGGCATTTATCTTCCTAGGTAACCAATATGCACAGTGGAGCCCTGCTTTCCTGAGGATGACTGAACATGTGAAGTGGTGAATTAACTTCTTGTTTTGCTTTGTTTGCATGTGCAGCTTTTGCTTTACCTATTTAACTGTTTTTATCTTAACCCATGAGTTTTCTAGCTTTTACCATTCTGATTCTCCTCCTAATCCTGCTGGTGGGGGAATGAGTGAGAGGCTTTGTGGTGCTCAGTTGCCAGCTGCGGTTAAACCACAAGCATAAAAGTGAGTTTTTAAGCATTCTGTGATTTTGTCCTGCTTGCAATGTGCTTTGTTTCATTTGTGGCTTTCTCTAGAATTCTGTGTTAAATCCATCATGCCAATCATCCTCTTCATATCTGTGGTGGTTTTTGCCCAGGGGGGCACTTTTGGAAGTAGTGCAGGAGAAGCTCTTAGCAACTTCCTCCAGGTCGGACAAAAACAACCGATCATTAGCTTTGAGGATTGACACTTTGTTACACCAGTGAGAAGGTTTATGTGCTTCTGCGAACACCCATGTTAAAAACGAAAAAAAGCCCGGGAAAAGCTCTCTTGACTTCTGTCCGGGAAAGAGGTAACAGGGGGTCGGGCCGGGCCGGGCGGCCCTGCCGCAGGGCCGGGCCCCCTCTCCCTCCATCGGTGCCCGGGCAGGGGCAGGGGCTGCGCAGAGAGAGACAGACCGGGCCGCTGCCATTGCTGACACCTCAGCCCGGGCCCAGCCCGCGCGGCCCGGCGGAGCCGGCCCTGGCCTGGCCCCGTGGGTGCTGGGCAGGAGCAGAGACTCCATCGGCCTCAGCCCTGCTCCCGTGGTGTCCAAGGGGCCGAGATCCTGGCCCTTCCCCCGGCGTGGCCGATCCTGGCTCCTGCCGCAGCTCCCGGAGCCCGCCGGGGTCAGGCGGCCATCTGCAGGCCCTGGGTGAGATTTGAACCCTCTCAGTGCTCCGACCCTTCCCGAGAGAGAGAGAAAAGACCAAAAATGCCAGAATGTAAAGAGACAACACGATATACTGAGTCAGTGATGAAGAGGATGAATTCTAGAGGAAAAGGATGAGGAGATGCCTTGATCTTGAGGCTGAAATCCTCTTGCAAGGCTATGAAGAAAGACTTTCTTTTCCTTGTAAGGCATGAAAGAACTATGGGGAGGTGGCTCTTTACTTAGCAAAGGCCTCTGTGTAATTCTGTGAGAACTTTGAACAAATAGAGGGAGTGAGTGAAAGAGAAGAGTGATGAGGATTCTGTGCCCCCAGAGACAAAGGAGATGACTCCTGCTCCCAGCGATGAAGATGAGTTGAAGATAGATGCAGAGAACCTTTGCTTTGGAATAGTTCACCTTTAAACTGGTACCCCATAAGCTGACATGGCCCATACACACAGCTGTGGGAAGGCTGTGTGAAAATGGGAGGGACTTCACGATTGCAGGTTTCCCCGGGTGGCTGCTATTTGTGAGTTGAAAATCACAAGAGAACTCTTTTTTTTTTTTTCTTGTGGAAAGTCTCCATAACAATTTGGAAGAGGGACTTCTCTCCCCAAGCAAACTAATGAAAGACTACTTTAAAGGGTGGTAAACTGACTAAAAAATATAGAGTTTTGTTTCTTTACATTGACAGTGGGAAAGAAAAAAGTTCTGGGGAGGGGAAGAGTCTGAAGGGGTTTTGTTTGTTTGTTTTTCTCATTTTTTTCTTCCTTTAGTTACTGTCAGTAAACCTCTCTTTATACCCTTTTAAGTTTTGAGCCTGTTTTGCCTTTTCTCCTAATCCCATCTCACAGCAAGAAATGAGTAAGTACACCCTAGTGAGTGCACCTGGGATTAGCGAACCTAAACCACTACACGAATTGGTGTTTCTGCCTGGTTTCGAACTGAAACCTCTACAATATCTTACTGTGGTTCAAGTTACTAGAGAGATTGTCTCACTTCTTCTTATGGTATGACATGAAAGCTACATCCCACTTCATTATTAAAAATATCAGCTGAGTGAGGCAGATAGACTGTTCATGCTGCCAAGCAAATTAATTTGACCCTCCAGAGCAGTATAAAAGCAAACCTTGACGTCTTCTGATCAAAATATATGGTAACCTCCTTCAACACAGGCTTCCCACTCCATTGCCAACAAAATAATTTACAATCAACTAAATAAAGCCCAGCTGTTAGTGACACTACTGGCAATAATCACACACATCTTTCATTGTGCAGGCATAATTCAGGGAGGTACATTGCAATCAGAAACTGGAAACTATTCCTCTAAACAAATCTATTGAATGCCAATGATGATAATTATTAGTGATTACTCACCGATTGCAAAATGTGTTCTAGATTTAGACATTCTAAAATAGGGACAGCATGGCAGTTTTTCAGATGGATATGAAGGTTAAATTTTTTATTTTAACTTCTAACAATGACTCTTTGTTAGGAAAAAAGTAGTATTCAGTAGCTGAAATCTGGACTGCCTAAGTTTAATAATGTTTTATGTTTACTTCAAAGGCACATAGTATTTCAAGTTGAAAAAAAATGAACTCTAGGTAGCAGAGGAGGAAGTGTTAACTAAAGCCTGTTAAAATAAAGAATGTCAGATGAAAAATGAAATCATCTTTCTAGTAAAAGAGATTTAGACTAGGTCACAGGAAAAAGGGAAGTTGTTATAATTAATTTATACGCTGGAAGCTATGCTGCATGACATTTTTGGAAGAAATCAGATCTTTTGTGAGGCCAGATGGCGCAGCTGGAACCTCAAATGGCAGTCTATGTGAAACATTTGAAAACTGTTTTTAATTCCTGTGGGTTTTGTTGTTGTTGTTGCATTCTTTTCATCTGGAACATGGAGCTCATCTTACTGTGTGATCAGAGCAGCACTATTGTCAATGAAAGGGAGAGAAGAGGAATGCATGAGAAGGAGGAATACAGTTTTCAATCACTGTTAGGCCTCAAGGGAGGCCTAATTAGGCAACAAAGAATTCAAGGAGAGCATTCTCTGTGCCCCTCTTTTCACTGATCATGCAGGTAAGCTTTGTAGATGTAACAGAAAATTTTGAACACTAAATACGGTATTGAAAAGTTGCTTCACGTTCTTACCAGTGGTAATTTGGAGACTTATGTGATGCTTCAATTAATAAGATTTTCTACAACTAATAAAATTTACTATCTCTTATTGTGCTAATAAAACTGCATTCTGTTAAATGGACAATTTCAACTGATTGACTTCTTTGAGAGTTACTGTATATGACTAGACCTATCTGAGATAAGCAGTATGAACAGGAGCATGGTTGCATATGGTTTGTGCCCTCAAAGTATAATTTTAATTTGGTCCTCAAAACACTCTTCTTCCTGGCTGCATTTGTACTGCCACTTCTGTGGTTCCCAGGATGTCTGCTGTCCACATTTCCTGTGGCAATGTGCTCTCTGGACAGCAGCTGGCTGAGCCTGGCTCTCGGTCATACAGGACTTCTTATCTGATGGTGCTCTCCACATCCTCCTCTGAGCCGTGGACCAACCCAGTAATGGAAGGGAAAGGAACAAATAAACCACCACTGTTTGGTCAACTGCTTCCCTGCACTCTCCTGTGTTTTGCATTACGGAAAAAAACAATTTTGTGCTGCAGAAGCCTCATATGATGGCATCTTATTTTTGTAGCCAGTACAAATAAATTAATTGGTGCCATCTCAGCTGTCCTAGGTGTTTATGGTGTCCCTGTACCAGAAACATAAACTTAAACCACACATTTTAAGTTAACTTAAACACAGGTTTACGTACTACTGCTGCTCCCTAGGAGACATTGGTTATTAGTAAGTAGTAGTTAGCCTAGTAGTAGTAGGTAGTAGTAGTAGTTAGCCTAGTAAGGCTGCAGCTATAGTTTGACTGACCCAGGGAAAAACTGTCAGTAGAACAAGAGTCTCTGTGGTCTCCTCCCACAGCTCCCAGTGAGAGGAATATGCAGTTATAGGCCAAGACTAATCTGGAGATAAGCCCATTGACCTTTGGAGGTTGTGCTATCTGTACACAGACCTATTATAGGCAGGTAGTGTATATATATTCTAGGTAATTATATGGTCTTATGTGGTTATGCAAATACCTGTGACAGTATCAAACCGAATGACACCCTGCTTATGCAAGTTAGTCTTGTTATCCCATGTTATAGTACTGTGGCAGGAAAGCCTGGGCAGCCAGCACAAGGTCATCCAGTCGGTATGTACCTGGACAGGCAGTAGAACTAGTCACTCAAGCTTCATACGAGTCACTCAAGCTTCATACGAGTCACTCAAGCTTCATACTAGTTCCCTATCTTCTGTCTTGTCTTTTCTATCCCTCTGCTTTTTAATGTGGCTGCATCCCAGTGCTTTTCCTTGTTTTCCATTATGGATTACCTTGCATACTGGCTCAAGCAGGAATAAAAATTTTGCAAATACTTGAGGCATGACATTGTGTTTCCTATTCCATCTTTTTTAAGAAAATTTCAAAACCTAATTCTGCAGGCCTTATTTGCGATCAGTAAAGAAAACATGATCAGACACACCATTCTTAAGCTTCAACTTGCTGCATCTATAACTTATTTTAATTCAAAACTGTGTAATCAAAAAGATTTTATTTTAAGGACTACAAATATATGCCCTTCTGCTGAGTAATCATTGCTTCAGTGGGGGATAAAAAGACTGTAAATATATGCTTGGCTTCTCAGCATGACCTAGTGTGGTTCACAGCCATCTGTGTTTACAGTACGACATCGCCCACGTGCATTAGTCTGTAAACAGTATCAAACCCCAAAGTTTTTCTTTTTTTTCTCTTTCACTCTCCATATATACTCTCCTCTTCAGTGTGTCTCCATATAGGAGAAATAAGTGCTAGCAAAAATACCTTTTTTTGAGGTCTAAGCAATCTAACAGTTCTCTGAGCTAGTACTTCAAAAATGCTTTTACAATATTAGTAAATGAAAGAATTGCTAGTTGGTTGTTGTTAGTACTAGGGGAGCATTTATTAGCTGCCTAAAACCCTACCTGGTCCTTTAGTGGTGGTTGCATATTCAGACAGCCAGTGGATATTCAAGACCCAGTCAAAATGTCAATGAGAAAAACTCGTGAGTTTCCCAAGTGTGTGAGGGGTGCTGGGGACACCTCCATTTGGCATTTGGGAACTCTCTATTTCTCCATGTCAATTGACTTCAGACTGTCAGCAAACTGTCTTTCAAATCAGTGCTGGTGCCAGGAACAGCCACAAAATTTATTTTTCAACTCCGCTATGTTTCTCCTAGCCTACATGTATATTTGTGAATATGATTATGCAAAAGGCTTAAAACCAAGATTTCCCATAGATGTCATTGGCAAAGAATGGAATTCAGATCAAGTTAGGACTCAGTATTTTTTATGAGGTGTTAAGAGCACACCCACATTTCAGGTATGATACAGGAACACATTTGTGGAATAGCACAGCTATTCTTACAATTTTATGACCTTCAGGACAAGGAAATACTCTTGGGCTTATCCCTGTTCATAAAAGACACATTGCCCACATCTAACAAAACAAAAGTGTCTCAACAGGGAAGGAGCTTCCATGGTTGTTGAAAAGATGAAGAAGTTACAGCATATTCTTACATCACAGAATTAATGACCATGTGCAGCTCCTGAAGCACTCTTGGGATTGTCCTGCATTCCTATTCACTGCACAACAACTCCCACTGCCAGAGGGTGAATTGTTGGTGTCATGGAAGAAGTCAAGGCATTTGGTGAGAGGGAGTCTGAACAAAAAACACCTTTCTGACAAGTGTTTGTAAATGCATATTATGCATGGTGGCATGGGGAGCAACTCACAGATTGCTGTCAGCCAACTTCTCCCTTTTTTTATTAAGTCTTCTATGACCTCCAGGCATTGACTGATTTGATTTGAAAGGTCAAGGTTTTGGACAGCACTGCAGAGTCTGTTGCCTGCTTGCCACATGCTTCATTTTTGACTTCCTTGAACTGATAAGAATAATGTAACTGCTCTGCTTAAGCCCTAACTATTTCTTGAACCCCAAATGTATTGAGAATAAAGCACTCTGAATCTAATGAAATATGAGAACTAGTTAGAAATTACCTTAAATACTTGGTTAAATAAAGCAAATACACCATGAATCTCGTGCGGATACAAGGGCGTGTGATAGCTATATAGACAGACAGACATGCCTGTCAGCCTGATCTCAGTGCCTGGCAAGGTTATGGAGGAGATCATCTTGAGAGCGATCACAGGGAACATCCAGGACAACCAAGGGACCAGACCCAGCCAGAATGGGTTTAGGAAAGGCAGGTCCAGCCTTATCAACCTGATCTCCTTTTATGACCAGCTGACAGGCCTGATGGATGAGGGGAAGGCTCTGTCTACCTGTGCTTCAGCAAAGCCTTTGACACCATCTCCACAGCACTCTCCTGTAAAAGTGGCAGCCCACAGCTTGGACAGGAGCACCCTTCACTGGGTTAAGAACTGGCTGGATGCCAGGCCCAGAGAGTGGTGAATGTTGCTGCATCCAGCTGGTGGCTGCTCACTAGTGGTGTCCCCCAGGGATCAGTGCTGGGCCCAGTTTTGTTCAGTATGTTTACTGGTGATCTGGATGAGAGGATCGAGTCTACCATTATCAAATTTATAAATGACACCAAGTTGGGTTGCAGTATCGATCTGCTGGAGAGTGGGAAGGCTCTGCAGAGGGAGCTGCAATGGCTGGAGAGATGGGCCAAGACCATCACCAACACATTCAACAAGGCAAATGCTGAGTTCTGCTCTTTGGCCACAACAACCCCAGGCAGTGCCACAGGCTGGGGGCAGAGTGACTGAAAAGCAGCCCAGCAGAAAAGGGCCTGAGGGTGCTGGTGACAGTGGCTGGACATGAGCCAGCTGTGCCCAGGTGGCCAAGAAGGCCAGTGGCATCCTGGCCTGTACCAGCAATAGTGTGGCCAGCAGGACCAGGGCAGTGATTGTCACCCTGTACTCAGCACTGGTGAGGCCACACTTCAAATCCTGTGTACAGTTCCAGGGCTCTCAATTCAGGAAGGACACTGAGGTGCTGAAGTGTGTCCAGAGAAGGTCAACAAGGCTGGTGAAGGGTCTGGAGCATAAGTCCTGTGAGGAGCAGCTGAGGGATCTGGGGGGGTTTAGTGTGGAGAAAAGGAGACTCAGGGGTGACCTTATTACTCTCTATGACTGCCTGAAAGAAAGCTGTAGCCAAGTAGGGGTTGGTCTCTTCTCACAGGCAACCAGCACTAGGACAAGAGGACACAGGCTTAAGTTGTGCCAGAAGAGGTTTAAGTTGGACATTAGGAAGAAATTCCTCATAGGAAGGGGGATTAGATATTGGAATGGGCTGCCCAGGGAGGTGGTGGAGTCACTGTCCTTGGAGGTGTTTAAGGAAAAACTGGATGTGGCACTTGGGGCCATGTTGTAGCTGACATGAGACTGACCTGTTCAGTGTTAGGTTGGACCCAATGATATCAGAGGTCTTTTCCAATCTAATTGATTGTGTGATTCTGTGTGATTCTGTGATAGACTAACAGACAGGATAGAGAAAAGGACACATCAAACAAATGTAAGCAAATTACAGTAAAGAAATCTATGATGATTTACATAATTTTAGTGCAATGGAGAATGAGAAGTTGGTTATCCTACTGGCCTTCACCAGAAAATTGCCTTGCAGTTTGCAACAAGTGAAAGTGTCTGGATGGGTAGTCCTATAATAACTAACTCACTTTGCATTCATATCTTTCAGTATCTTGTTCACCCATATTCTGAGGATGAGTTGGCACTTCATGTACTGGAGTTGAAAAGGCCTGCCCTGGCTTAGTCACGTGATGCTGAATTATTTCTCAGAGTGAGCACCCTGAAGAAATACAGAACTGTAAAAATCTAAAGGTAAAATCAGGGACTTTAAAAGTGTAAAATGAGATTGGATCAGTTCACAAAAATCTTTGGCGTATTCTAAATTTTGCCTTCTAAGTGAAATAAAAAGAGAAAATGTTTCTTCTTCTTAATAATTATTATGTTCTTCAGTTAAAAAATAATTTTGAAAGGTTTTTTAGCTTATCAATATAGAAACTAGAAACAGGCAAAATATTATCCGGTCTATTCATGTGTTTCATTCTGCTGCAACACAGAAAACCAAATCTATTCTGTCCTCTTAGAAAATTTCCTTGTTCAATAAAAGTAGTTTTGTAGTTTTGAATGGAAACTGTAAATACTATGAAAAGTCTGAGCTGTCTCTTTATCACTATGAGCCTTAATTTTCTTACCAAAAAACTGCTCACTGCATAATTGATTGGAATACAAATCACCTTGTGTCCCAAAGGATCTCATATCTTGCTCCAAAAACATAATATATTTTTTTTTGTCAGAATACCTCTGTGCCCAGCCAATTTATTGCTCAGATGAAATCTTATCCTCTTATCTGTCTGTAAACCAAACTTGGAACACTGAGAAAACATTCTCTTTAGATCTTGTATCTTTAGACAACATGCTCTTAAACATTTGGTATTTTGCTGATGAGTGAACAGAAAATTTTCTTTAGGTTATATTTGGCTAGTAAATGAAATGCTCATTTGGGAAATATCTACCCTTTATTTGATGTTTTGACATATCCTGGGCTTATGCCACACAAGCTGAGGACATTAATCATGCCAGAATTACTTGAGAGATTTTATCTTCATTGAAGACAGAAGCATCCATATGAATTCTATCCACCCAAAAGAATTTCTAATGGTTTTATGGTTTTTCAAATCAAAGTAAATGCATACCCATAATACACTGATTTACCTGTCAGGGTCTGCATGTGGCCTCTAGTCAGCATATTGCTAAACCAAGTATTTTCACAAAGAGCATAGGTACAGGAGAGCTTTCTGCAAGATGTATTAGCTCATTTGTCTCGGAAGCCCAAAATTAGCAACAAAAAGACTGTAAGTTCACCAGATGCTTACTTTTTCTGTATAGTCCTCCACAAATCCACTTATCCTCAGATCCCTTTGTGAAGTATTTATCTTCATTTCTCAGTTCTTTCAGATAGTTTGCCAAATTGGTGGACAAGTGAGCTCCCACAAAGTATTATGTTAACATTTCGATACAGAATGCATACTTTCAACCCTAATGGAAGAACAGTGGAAAATTGCTGCACACCAGAGTGGCATGGAAGCATATTAGTTTGGGCACAGCATCCTCCTAACATGCCTACTGGGCTCTTGATTAGAGCCAGATCAGATACAGCCAACATAAAATGTGGAAAAGGCAGGCTTGAATTCATCTATAACTCTATCCATACTCTAAATCTATTAATACATTCTAACTAATAAAGTAAATAAAACATTTTAAAGAATCTGTTACACAAGTCTTGCATTTTTAGGACTTCTAAAATAACAGGTGGTTTGAATGAGCTAATTAAATCATGGATGCAGTTAAAATTCAAAGTAAACTTAAGAAACAAAGTACTTGAAACCTACAGTACTTGTACTTAAGTTACTAATGGATACTGTTCACGCTAATAAATATTAGTAAGAGAATACACCAACTCACATTATTCTTAATATGTGTCTGTCTCTCCATTGGCTAATGTAGAACTTTAAAGCCAGAACAGTTATATTTAACCTTCAAGAGCTCTTGAAGGTTATATATACTAGCCAAATGCTGCGGTGTACAGAACAAGGTTTCTGTTCTCAGATGAGACATCTTAGTCTTTTCTCAGCTAAATGTATGCACAAACACAAAGACAGTTCCTAGCCAAACAGCAGCAAAATCTCTTCACTGAAGAGGGACCAGACCTAGCATTACAGTAGGAGCTTCTGAACATGGCAGCCTACATAACAAGAGGAAGGAATCATGTATGTCTTTTAGGTCTATGTTTTTTAGAAAAAGCATCTATAACATGGATAATCCATCAATTAACAAGAGTTAAAATACAAGTATGTAAATAAATAAATCAATAAATGTATTTTCCAACAGTGTGAAGGGAAGGCCTTTGAATACAATTTAGCAACATGCTTTCTTAGTGAGGAGCCTTTTTCTTTGTAGGAAGAAGAACATTGATTTGTATATGTAGCATTTTGGATTTTGTCTCAGTGATTTTATTTTGGTGGGGGGAAGTAAGGGGTTGCTTTCAGGCATTTTCATTCCCTGATGACTTGGACACATAGCAACCATCTGTTCAGCTGGTTCAATCCCAAACATGTTGTCTTCAGAGCAATGAAAGAACAACAAAATGAATAGACAAAAGATGTGACATATTTTCTGGCAAGCATATATTTGAGAACTTTTGTTATTAAGGCAAAGAACATTTCTGTAAGGTGCAGTTACAGGTTTTTCCATTGCTTTTCAAATAGTACAGTATGTGATGAAAAAACACATGGAAAGGACTCAGCTACATAACTAATATAATTTCAAAGATGTCATTGTCTCCAGTTATTGCAGGATTTACAGGAAAGCTGCTCCATTTCTTGAAACTAATAAAAGTATCAAATGACAAAACAGTTTAGATTGTTAATAGGACAAAAGGTTTCAAACGGGGAAAAAAAGCCAATTAAAAATTAACCTTGGTGCAGTAATGCAGGCACAGTAATGTAGGCTCATCCTTAAGGGTTTATTTAACAAGACATTCTGCAGGAAGAGGTGTTCTATCATTTACAATATGGCATTCAAACATCATGTTAGTGTCAGGGGTGGTGATGGCACATTAATGTATTTTATTTTCTAAACAAGTACCATAATTTAGTGTGGCTTTTTATGTCTTAAAAAAAGGACAGTTGGATGAGAACAGTCACAAAGATAATTTCTGACTTCTATTAATCTGTAATTGTGTGAAAATGCACTTTGACAGGAGGCTGGGAAAAAGAACATCAAAATACTTCCAATGAGATGAAATGTGATCATGAACAGGAAGAGGCTTAGAGATAAGAGTGGGAGAAGTAGAGAGACTATTTTGCTGAAATAGCAGAAAACGGGGAGGGGAGAGGAG
>VZSE01003277.1:0-80118 GCA_013398275.1 Promerops cafer | reverse complement strand
GCGCTGCTCCGTGCGAGCGTGCCGCGCCGCCGCTCCGGTGTGCGTCCCTCCCGGCGGGCGGGCGCGACCCCGCGCACGGGGGCGAGGACAGGTGTGCGGGCAGCGGCGACCCCCAGCTCTGCACAGCGGCCGAGGCCTCGCTGTCGGGGTGTCCGAGAGGTCCCCGTGTGCGTGGGGTCTTCCCTGGGCACTTTCTCTGTCTGGGAAATGCAGTCGGTCAGAACTGGAAGATGTAAGATGCGTTTGTAATTTCGCCGTTGTTTTATTAAAGGTCCTTCAAACAGCCCAGACAGAACGATCACTTGAAGATTTTCCTTGTTACACTGTCTAGGAGAACACGGTAGCAGGATTCCTTGACAACACCTCTCAGAAACTGGTGATTGTAAAGTATTGTCCTAAATGAGCTTTTGAGAATGGTACTGCCAAACTGAGGCAGTTTTAACTGGAGTGTGCTTTTAAACACGGATCACAGTCCTGGCATGCACGTGTGGGAATATAGACTTGATTTTTGACTGCGCAGTCTAGAACGAACGATTTTAGTGTTGCGTGCATCCAGCAGCTTCTTCAGGAAGATTGGCAAGGCAAATCTATCCAAATTTTGCTGCAGACAATTTATGAATGAGTACTTAATAGGTTGGGGTTTTTTCAATGCCCAGTGTTTTAGGTGTGGCAGTGTTTGGTACGATGGGGCAAGTGACTAATGTTTACATAGGACTTTGCTGTGCTGTGTAGTTCAGTGGAACTAGCTTGTTCTTGATCTTGGTTAGGGAATGGGAATATATGTTAGCCTGTATTTCAGAGCATGCTGTGAAAGTTTCTGCTTCCTAAGGTTATATGTGGCAGCAGTGAAGAGGATGTGAAATACTTGAATTTCATTGTGTACCAGAGTGAATCATGGCAAAATGATAAAGTCATTTTTGTGAAGCTGAGATTTTTTTCCAGAGTAGGGAGAAAAAAATTATTAACTAGCCCTTGCAGCTCTCAGTAAGCAAATAGTCGGAATTCACAGTTGTTGAAACAGATATTCAGTAACTTTGTTGTAGCCCGGCTGTTCTGTGTGAACAGTAGGAAAGAATATATTTCATTGAGTTTGGTGTTAAATGCTAATGCTTTTTTAGAGAAAAAGAAGCTGCCCTGCAAAAAAAAAAATGGAAAAGCATAAAAACCCATGAGAGAGGTGTTATTTGAACAATACTTTGCAAAAAATGTAAAGTTTTCTCAGTATAAGCCTCAAAGACCTCATGCTCTTTGCATGTGCTTGATTTGCTTAGTGCTTGATTCTTTGGAGTCTGAAACAGACCTGTGGTGGTAATGCAGAAAGTACTTAGATTTTTGGTGGTCAGATTCCAGAGTTCAGGAAGAGGGCACATGGTTATCTTGGGGATGTTCACTGCTTTTGTAACAAAAGTTGTCTACACCACTGTAGACTGTCTTTGCCTACAGGTTCAGTATAGTCTCTTTACTATAAGTTTGTTGTGACTTCATGCACATGGTAATTGTTTTTAAGTGTCTTAGCTTTTTTGTTGGTGTTTGCAGTGGCTGTGATACTGAGAAACAGAGGCAGCAGAACACTTCTATAAGCCTCTTTTTGATGAGGTACATGCATCAAAACAGTATTGTTTACATAGAACATGGCAGATCGGAGCTATGCTTCCTGAGTTAAATGTACATGCTTAGTACTATATGAACATAGCTTTTAGCATAGAATTTTGCTTTGCAGGGACTTGTGAATACTTCTTCGTCCCTGAAGCTTTGAAGAGGAATATGTTAAACTAAACTGTGAAGTTGTTTCCTACTTAACAGGACATAGACCAGCAAGAATCCTTCTTCTAAAGTCCAAGCATAAGGTACCAGGTAGCTGCCCCCTGCTACAGTCTTTCCCTGAATAAAATTTGTGCTTTTCCTGATGCTTCTTGCAGCTCAAGGAAGTGCCAGATACCATGGGTTTTTTTGTTTGTTTGTTTGGGGTTTTTTTGGTTCTTCTTTTTGTTTGTTTGTTTGGGGTTTTTTGGGGGGTTTTGTTTTGTTTTGTTTTTCCTGATTTATGTCTCATTGTCTGCAGCTGTGGCTTTCCCATGGGAACAGCGAGAAAATGGTATGAAGTGTAAATAAATCTTTGGGTTTTTTTAACCCAACTAACAGAAGTGTATTAGTCCATTGGTGTTTTATATTTAAAGGAAAAGAAACCCACCAAGAGGAACCAGAGACCTAAGACTAAGAGGTTGTATAAATGAGATAGTGTTATGGGCATGCCATCTGGGAAAACAAATGGCTATTAAACTCGGGATTTTCCTGAGTGCAGTGCTGCTTCCATGGTGTTGAAGTGTGTTTGTGGTCATTCTCTACTAGGAAGCAGTATCCTGATTACTACGTGATCAAAGTGTTCACCTGTGGTGCGGCCAGTAGTGAACGCAAACATGATACACCATCAGCACTTAAACTGTTATATGACTGAATTCACCCACTAAAAGAATTCATACTGGTATTCCTTTGGATTGGGTTGGAAATCTAGGACAGATATACTTAATGTTAAGGGCAAAGTAGCATCCCCCTCCACTGGAGAGTCTTCAAGCAAAACTTTAATTCTTCTCCCCATCCACCCTTTTCCCATCCCCCTCCCACTGCAAAAGATTACTTAAAATAGCGGGCCAGATCTGCTTCCCATTAAGTTCACTCTTTGCTGCCCTGGTTTTTCAAAGTCTTAAAGCCAGCTTAATTGGTTACTTGGGGATTCCCTATCAATTGAAAAAAAAATTAACCCACAAACCCAACCAAGCTCCTTGTGAATCTGAGGATTGTGGCTAGACAGAAAGGTTTACAATCAATAAGTATCTAGATGCTAAAAGAATTCCTTGCTTGGCTGAAGGGAGCCAGACTAAGGATTATTTACAGATCTGAAGGTGATTTTGTGCCCTTGCTGTGGTAAACTCTAAGGCTTTGTCCTGACTTTGGCTGAGATAGAGTTAATTGGTGCAGTGCTGTGTTTTGTATTTAGTATAAGCCTCCTTCGAATAACAGTGATTTCTAGTTGTTGCTAAGTAGTGCTTACCCTAAACCAAAAACTTTCTCAGTGTCTAATGTGCTACCAGCAGTCAGGTGCACAAGAAGCTGTCAGAGACCATGGCCAAGATGGATGGCCTATATATTCCATACCCTTGAACATCATGCTCAATATATAAACTGGGGGGAGTTGACTGGGAGAGACCAGTCACTGCCTGGGGACAGTCTGGGTATCAGTCAGCAGGCAGTGAGAAATTGTATTGGGCATCACCTCTTTCTCTTGGGTTTTATTCCTTTCTCTTTCTCCCTTTCTATACTGTTATTATTATTAATTTTACTTTATTTCAGTTATTAAACTGTTTTTATCTCAGCCCATGGATTTTACTTTTTCTGCCCAATCTTATTCCCATCTCACTGGCAAGAGAGGAGAGCAAATGAGTGGCTGTGTGATACTTGGTTGCTGACTGATGTTAAACCAGGACAGTCTTTCTCCCATGCCAAATAGGAGGTATGATGAGTTCAGGTAATAACAAATCTGACTAGAACATGTTAGAATAAATTTTTAAAAGCATTCGTTGTATTAGTGACATGAGAGAAATACAGAGATGCTGCTCCCCATTGTAAGAAGAAAATTTGTGCATTCAAAGCTCAGCTGAAGTTGAAGATGGCCAGGACTGTCAGAACAATAAAAAAAATGTTTTTTTCTTTGATACGTCAGTAGTAAAAGGCAGTGTGGAAATAACGTTGGCCCGTTACAGGATGAGGATGATCACTTCACAAACAGGGACATAGACAAGGCAGAGATGTTTAATGCTTTCTTTGCCTCTCTTGTCAACACTGAAAATGGGCTAAGCGTGTCCCAGCACCCTGAGCTGGAGGACCATGGCTATGAGAATGAAAAACTAGCTGGATCCCCAGAAGTTTGTGAGGCCTGCTGGGATTCAGCCAAGAGTACTCAAAAGAGCTGGCTGATGTCATTCATCACAAGATCTCTTTCAATGATTTTTGAATGGTCTTGTGAATCTGGAGAGGTCCCAGTCAGTTGCAATCTGGCTAATATTTTCCCAAGAGAAGGGACTAAAAAGGTTATCCTGGAAACTACAGGCTTCTCAGTCTCGCTTCAGTGACCAGTAAAAGTGTGGAGAAGATTATTCTGGGAATTATTGAAAAACACCTGAACGGCAGTGCAGGTGTCAGTCAGAGCCAGTATGGCTTCATGAAGGGAAGGTCCTACTCAGTACCATCAGAGGAAGAGAAGGTCTTTAAATATGTCAGGAAGGTGACAGGCTCTAACTCCATTGATGGGCATTGCAGCTGGAGCAACCCTTACAGTTATCAGTCACTCATATAAACAAGAAGAAATGGACACAGAAGTCGGCTCATAGTAAAGTAGGGTGAAGCAGGGCTATCGCAAGAGGAGGAGGAAAAGACAGAAAAGAGACAGCAATTCAATACCCATCCCTGAGTGAACTATGGAATATGTGAGGAGACTTCAGCCATCTTTCAGATGAGCACATTGTTACCTGCCTGCTCTGGTGCTGCAAGAACAGTGCTAGTAGCCTGGAATTTTAGGCTAGGGAAGCAGCTGGGGTTTCTTTCTACAGAAGGGGGCATTAACAAGGCAGTTAGGAAATGGATACAAGTCATCAGCCGCTGGAGGTGACTCCTGTCAAATGTGAAGGAGAGGTATCCCTTCAAGGGACGTGTTATATGCCACCCAGGCTAGTGGACCACCATGTCCAGTACCTGAGGGAATCAGCCATGCTAGAGATGATTTATGATGACCAAAACAATGTGCAGTTACCTACAGATCCAGTGTGCATGACCCATAGTGGTGGTAATATGAGTGTTGTGTGCCAGTTTATTGGTGGTAATGAGACAGAGCTGGGTAGCTGGGGAGACAGAGGCAGTGGTGGTGGGCAAAGTGGCTTGCCAGCTCTGGCAATACTGAGTCCCTATGGACTTTGCTGTGGAAAAACTGCTTGAAAAATGGGAAAAACTGTTCCAGAAGTTCCAGCAACAAAAAAGAGATAGATCCTACTCCCCATCTATATCACCCAGTATCTCTGCTATTAACAGTAAGTGTTCTTCTGCTCAAGAGAGAGGATGTAGAGGACAGACACAGTGGGTTGCTCTGTGTTTTTATCTGAGGGATCACAGAGCGGACATGAGAAAGTGGGATAGAAAACCTACCTTCAACCCTAGAGGCATTGGTACCTGAGTTGTAGGGAAAAACAATCCAAATGGTTTTTTTTACCAGGAAAGTTGTTCCTCCAGTCTCCAGTGAGCAGTTTACCAGAGTGGAAGGTCTTAACTTACTCCTGATTTTTTGGAAAGAAATTCTGATCTTGTTCTCTTTATATGAAGTAAGTGGGCAGTCCAGTGACCAGGAGTGGGGGGGCCCTGCTCCAGCCAGATGGAGGAGAGGGGCAGCTATGTTTACTGGACTCTGTGGATCTGATGGCCTAGCATGTCAGACCCATGGGTGTATAAGGCTCTAGCAGACAACAGTGT
Source organism: Promerops cafer (assembly GCA_013398275.1). Lineage (NCBI taxonomy): Eukaryota > Metazoa > Chordata > Aves > Passeriformes > Nectariniidae > Promerops > Promerops cafer. The sequence goes on along the minus strand of VZSE01003277.1, from coordinate 74,604 downwards.
ACAGTCAAGCTATAAAGAGTCAGAACCCATTTGTACTTTTGGAGTGACAAGGGCATTCTAGTAGCTGACTGTTGGAGGCTGAAGTGAGCTTGACTGGGAATGAGTGGCGAAAGCACCTTACTGTGATGGCCCCAGAGGCCCTGGCATCCTTGGCACAGGCTACCTCAGGAGAGTACATTTCAAGGGCCTAAAGGGTACCAATAGGCTTTTGGTGTCTCTGCCTAGCACCAGCAGGCACAATGATTCTCACCCAGAAGCTGATGGGTCGACTCCAGAGCCAAGGAGTGATCAGCAGGACCTGCTTACCCTCTGATAGCACCATACAAGCAGTCAAGTCTAAGGGGGAGTAGAATCGGATAGTAGACTCTTGTGGCCTGATGGAAGTCATGTATAGCCGAGTGCTGCTATACAGGACATGCTGAGACTTCAGTAACAGCTGGAGTCAAAGGCAGCCAAGTGGTGCCACAACTGATTGTTAATGCATTTTTTTCAATCCCTTTGGCAGCAGAGTGTAGGCCAGAGTTCGCTTTCACTTGGAGAGGTGCCAAGTACACCTGGAACTGACTGCCCCAAGGTTGAAACACCGCCCTGCCAGGGGGGTGGGGTGGGGATGTGAGGTGTGATGGGGTGAGAGAGCATCTGTGTGGTATTTAGTTGCTGGCTTAGCGGTAGGTACAAGCCATGACAGGCTTGTATTAAGGACAGCTTGGCCAATTCAGCTAATCTGTGCCTCATCTCTAAACTAGGCTATTAAGGAAAATTTAGGTAATGAAGGTCTTATGATGCACGTTGTACTCTCTTGAACTGCCCAAGCAGGGATAAACACTGTATAGGCTGGCTTTACCAGCCTGGACAGTTTATCTTCAGAGCTAATTTCAAATGAAACCAGCATCGTCTTTAAGTCAAAAGCCGGTTAGTACTTGGTTTAAGTACTCAAGAGTTTCATCCACTGCTGCAGCAGCTGCTGCACTTAGGATGAAAGAACTTGCTAGTAGTATGTTTCTTAACATCAGTAGCTTAATATAATAATGCACTTTAGAATAAATTATAGAATGTCCAGCGCTGACTATTTTCTCTCTCATTTTTATGCTGAGGGTTCTTCAGCAGTCTCAGTGGTGAGAGACAATGGTAGCTGCATTTCCCCAGAGACTTTGAGAAACTGGAAGCAAGCTACTGTGGTGCCTTTTTCACCTTAAACACTAGAATGTGTTGGAAATACGGAGTTGGGAAGCAGTAGTGGGGATGCTTTCTCTCTTAAAGGATAATTTTTTTTTTAAACATCCTCATCTGACTTGTATGGTTTTGTTTCTTTGAGAATTAGACTTTACTCAGCTGAAGAATTTAAAATTTCTATGCCTCTTGTCTGCTTTTTCCCAAGTGTTGTGCTTTGTTACATGGCTCATCTGTTTTTCCTGGTTCTGGGTTGGTCTTTCCTATTGTCAGAGCACATCTGTATCTAAGATAAGGACCATTCTATTTCAGCAGCACAAATGGAAAACTAAACATGACTAGTAATTTCTTTTTTATTAAATAAAATTAGGTTACTGTCTCTCCTTCCAAGATTCTGAAGTTCTTAAGTTCAAATAAAACTTCGCTTTACTTACACGTGTACCTGTTGAGAGGTACTGTGTTTCCTTGTGACTACTATTCAAAATAAGGACATGTACTCCAATTTTATACTACCTATGTTGTTCTGAGATGGCTTACTTTTACTTTTTGTGTTTTTCCATTTCTTATTTGCTTTCTAGACTCATACATTTATGTTGGTTGACTGCGACCAAATTTGAAAGCTGGGTAGCTAAAAAAACCAAGTCTTGATTGATTTACTGGAGGGAAAAAGGAGTGTGCAGTATTCCAATTAACTTTTCTTATTTAATATTTACTATTAGTAAATCTGTGAGCTGTTTATTCTCAGAGCAAGAGATAAAAGGTGCAGAAGATATGGGAAAAGTGGGGTCACTGTAGAAAGCACCATGTGACTCTTAGAGAGGCAGAGCTGTTGTAAACTGGGAAAGCTATGTACCTGTGAAGTGAATTTTGAAAGGGAAGTCAATTTTGCTTTTACCTCTCTTTTCTGAGGTTTGGTTTGGTTTTGGGGGTTTTGTTTGGGTTTTTTGTTTGTTTTTTTTTTCTTGGAGGAGGGGTGTGAGGTGATGATACTTAAATACTTCCTTGTATATGAATGGATAACAGTATAACCAAAAGGAGGAGTTAGCTTTTTTCTTAAGGTTTTGGGTATTCTTTGTATATTGAACTGCTGCTATTCTGGTGTAGGAAGTAGCATACAATATCTTTTAATGTAGCCTTTTCTTGGAGCAGTGGAAGTTACTGTCATTACAGCTGTAAATTGTGCAATTTCCTTTGTAATTGTAGCTAAAAGCTTGCCAGCCACTGTAGAATCACAGAATTTTAAGGGGTTGAAGGGACATGAACAATCATCTAGACACCTGCCCCCCACCTGGGGCAGGGACACCTCCCACTAGACCATGTTGCTCAAGGCATTGTCCATCCTAGCCTTGAACACCTCCAGGGTTGAGCCATCCATGACTCTAGAAAGTCAGTTCTGTTTCTTCCACAGCCTACATGGAAAGACAGTTCTGTTTCATATATAAGCTCTAAGGGGAAGGGTTTGCTTCTTGTAGTTCCAGTCAATCAGTGAGAGTTACGACTTTGTGGAAACACGTTTGGTTCTGCAAATGTTTGTTCTTGTTTTGCAGACGTATTGGTGCCAATATGCTTGGAAAAACCTCTAGACCTGATGAGCTTGTTGAAACTGCCAGAAATTGATGCTTTGGCTTGGACAAAGTTTCTTGCTGGGCCGCTGTCTTGGCGAAGAGGTTGTGTGTTGAAAGGAACTTAGTTGCTTCTTGGCAGACCATGCATTACTTAGCAGCACAGACCAGGATAACTCAACACAGGAGTAGGTGATAGGCATGTCTGATCTTAGGCCTCCTAAGTAAATCTCCTATAGCTTGCCTAAGCATAAGGATGTATTTGAAACTTCCCTTGCTATTGCAACTAGTATGGCTTTCTTTTCCTGTGTGACACCAGCACAGGAGGTAGAGATAAGATCACAGATGTTGGTGACAGGCTAGTAGGAATACAGCCCAGCACACTATGCCCATCTGGTGGGCAGTAATTTTAACAAATGCTATTTCTTGGGGATTAATAGGAACAGTATTATATTAGAGGGAACAGAAGTGGTGGATCACCGCGCTCATTTTGAAAAGGGAGCAAAACTGTGCAGCTAAAGACTTGAGAATCCATCTGACTGTCAACACGTTACTGTTGGTATGTGTTTCTGATTAGAGCCTGGACATGACCAAACCTGTGTGCCACAGTTGGTCAAATGACTGCTTAAATAGTTGGAAATGTGAGAATTTGTGAGAGCTAAAAACTCCTTCTGCTTTTCTAATCTCTCTCAGGTTCAAAAAAAAAAAGTTTCTGCTAAGTCAGCAGTCAGTAAATATCACAGACGTGTGGACTTATGCCCAAACACCAAGTGCTAAAGGTAAAGTTTTCTTATCAAGCAAGTAAAGACTTGCTTGTCATCTTATTCTGGAGTAAGGAAGTAATGCTGTTACCACATAGTAAGGCAAGATAATCTAATATTTTAGTAGCAATGGTATTTTTTGTTGTGATGCAGTGAATGTATCATGTTTTTATTCCAGTTCTCTTATGCATTCACTTTGCAATAGAGTGCTATATAAACTTTACAAGCCCATGTTTGGGTGTGTAACACTCCTTTGATTTCTTGTCATCCGCAGAAGTCAACCTCACACACACTCTTGCTCTCCAGAAATCCTCTTATTGGAGGGTGTACGAGGACAGTCTGTCATCCAAACTGAGAGGAAGTTTGTGGAAAACCTGTTTCTGAAAATAATTGTGTGTCTGGCAGCTCTTGGCAGCACTGGTTCTTCTAAGAACTGTAGTGTTGGGTAGGTGAGTAGGAATTCTTGTCTGTAACTAGTAGTAGGCCAGAGGAAAGAAAAAATGTTCCTATTTTTAGTTGAGGGAAGTAGGATTATAGTGATGATAGGGTATATAATACCGGCTTTTATTTTCACCAAGAAATAATGGACTAAGGTGAAGGTATTTTGTCTGGATTCTCTCCCTTAGAACTGTTGTTACCAAATCCAGTGGGGCAGCTAGTTAAAATTAATGACTTCATGGCTGTGTCATTTTGGTTTTTGTTCTTCAGTTTTGGGGTTTTTTTGGGTTTGTTTGTTTGTGTTTTGGGTTTGGTGGGTTTTTTTTATTTTTTTTTTTGTTTGTTTGTTTTTTCTCTTTAGTATGTATAGTAATTTATGGTTAAATGGCTGCTCTAAGGTCCTGTGGCGAAACCTAAGTTTGCCACTGGAAATAATGGAGGAGAAGTAGAATTACCAGTTGTGGATTTAGTAAATCCATCTTTTTATAGGTGAGTATTGTAGTTTGAGCAAGCAGCTGCGTGAGCTGTCAGCTGGGCTTAATCCCCCACCAGTGGGACTGGGGAGAGAATCAGAAGGGTAAAAGGTGGAGAATTCATGGGTTGAGATAAAGGCTGTTTAATAGGGAAAGCAAGAGCTGTGCACAAAAGCAAAGCAAAACAAGGGATTAAGTCACTGCTTCCCATGGGCAGGCACGTGTTCAGCCATCTCCAGGAGAGCAGGGCTCCGTCACAGGTGACAGTGACTTGGGAAGACAAACGCCACCACTCCATAGACTCCCCTGATTTCTTCTTCTTCCTCCCCTTTACGTACTGAGCATGATGCCACATGGTCTGGAGTATCCTTCTGGTCAGCTTGGGTCACCTGCCCCTGCTGTGTCCCCTCCCAACCTCCCACGCACCCCCAAATTCCTCCCCAGACTGGAATATAAAAAGCAGAAAAGCCCTTGGCTATGTGTAAGCCCCTCTCAGCAATAGCAAAACCATGTCTGTATTATCAACTCTTGCGTTCAGCACAAATCCAAAACACAGCCTGTACCAGCCGCTGTGAAGAAAATTACCTCTACCCCAGCCAAAGTGAGGCATCTTATACAGATGTTCAGGGTTCTGCTCAGCTGGCTAGAAGGAGCTGAAGAAACATGCAAAAACTGAAGTATTCCACATTTTCGACAAAACCTTCCCACCTTAATTTGGGGAAACAGTAATTCGTTACAAAAACAATTTAAAATAATGACTTTGAGAAAAGTCATAAATAACATGGGATGTGAAACTTAAGTGCTTTTTGACTTTTTTGATAAAATGTAGCATAACTGAATCCTTCATCAAGTACAGCTTTTTTGGCTCTTCCCAGTAGGAAAAGTATTTTGAAAAGTAATTCTGTTAACTGCATTGAAGGAGAATGGTGGTGTTTGAGCCATTTTAATCTAAATATTATATTTTTGTTAATAGATGATAAAGATGTAATCTATAATGTTAATTATTATGTTCCTTGCTAAGAGAAGTGTGAAAAGCTCAGCAACTAAACTTTGGAGACAAAGCAGTCTGCCTAAATTTAAAGTGTGTGGTTTGTACCAGAGGAAGAACTTTAAGGTAAGACTTGGTAGTTTAAGCGTATTGCTAAAGAGTATTTAAATCTGTGCCATGTCCAGATGGAGGATCTTAGCAGGAAAAACGTGCAGCTCTGGGAAATCTAGTTAAACATGCCTGCCTTTATAGTCCTTCTTGACACCACTGAAGTATCTGGCTCTGTTAAGGTGTGGCCTACTGATATTTAGCAAAGTTTTCTTAAAACCTTGGGGAAGAGACCTTTAGTAGTAGCTCAGTGTCTGTCTTTTAAGTGCCACATATGGTTATAGCTCTGGAAAATATGGGGTAGCTCATGGCCATTCACTTCTAGAAGATGGCATACTTGGTTTGATGCTTTGCCAAAGTGCTGTATCTTCTGCTAAATGTCAACTGTGTAATTTCAAGTTAAGCTGAGTTGAAGGGATGGCCAAAGTTGTACAGTTAAGCTTCAGAGTGAACATATTTCCCAGGAAGTGACACCAAAGGAGTCTTAAAATCCAGGTTAAAAAAAATATGGTAGGCTGTTTAAAAGTCCATTTTACTTATTTGAATGGTGGGATTTTTAGCTGCTGAATTCATTAAGTTATATTTGGAGTGGAAGTGCAAACTAAAGGCAGGTTTTCCCAGCTTTGTTCTGTTTTGTGAACTGGAAACAGAAATATAGGGTCATGTCAGTGTCACAAATTGGGTCCCAGGTAGGAGGGTCTTCCTGGAAATCATGCTCTGTATTTATTTTCTTCTTCAGTTCAGAGTTCCACTGTGAAAGACTCCTCCTAACTGCTTTCTCAGTTAGTGCTTGTTGTGAATTTCTACACTGGACCATGGAAAAAGTGCTTGTAATTTTAAATAGTAATGTGTGTGAGTGAAGAGGAGGATACTCAGGTCTCTAAGGGAAAGTAGGCAAGAAGTTACTGGATAGACTGTACAACTCTGCATTCATGGTGCCTTGCATTGGGGATTTCATGCTGAATCAGCCAGGATGTTCAGCTTATAGGTGTGTCATCATAGGTAGCTGTGCATGGGCACAACTGAAGGAATAGTAAAGAAAACATCATGGGGACAAAGACAAGAGATTACATAGTAGAAGTGGCTTATGGGCTTTCTCTGAATAGTTTGAATTGCAACGTAGAACGTATTTTGTAGTCCTGTGTTAGCTAGGTTCTCTACAAAAGCAGCTTGTCTTGGCCAATGGGATTTGTACGGTTGCCTTGAATTTCTATCAGTGTTTCTCTGTGTGTGTGTGTGTGTTCTTCTGGTGGAGTAGAGAAAGGAGGTCACTTGACATCACTGAAAGAGCTGACATCCAGTGTGGTTAATATTTTGGCTTAGTATCTTTATTTTTTAAACCCACATAACGTGTTGCTTGTGTTTGATGTTTGTGGAAGTCCTCTGGTGTTAGGAGGACAGGTGGAGTGCAAGGAGGGGTAGCTGAGGTTACGTCTTGTGATGGCATCCAAGGATATAGGGCTTGCCTTCACAGTTGCCTCTGAAACATGCTCCTCTTGTCCTTGACTGAAATTTTTTGTGTCTGATCTTTTTTCTTTGTTTTAGGTCTGGTCTTTGCTGTAGATGAGAAAAAGCAGTTTTATGCTGGGAAGGTAAACTCTACATCAGTTTTGTGGTTTGTATCTTTGTAGATCATACCATAGCACTTGGTCTCTTCAGTTTAGGTATATGAGGTCTGGTAGCTACTGACCTTAGATTTTAATAGTTGCAGAATTTGGCTCAAATGGTATCTTTCTAACGTTAAAAAAATACTCACCCTTTGGTAAGTGTTTGTGTGGTCTGAAGAAGTAATTAAAAAATCCATGTGAAATTTCAAGAACTTTTGCACCAGCATCCACAAATTGATAAAAGCTTTCTAGTATATAATGACTGTGGGCGAAAGTGAAAATGGATAAGGATACCAGCAACAGGTAGAGATCACCTATGACATAAGAAGTTTCCTGGCAGCCTGGAAAAATTGTCTGTCTGATGCTTCCATTTCCTTAATGTAAAAGAAGTTCTCTACACTTCATGTTACTTGTTTGGCTTTTTTCTGTTCTGTGTCTCTGGGTGCTGGCACAAGGAGGAAGCGTGCAAGGGGAGGCTCAGTGCTTTGGATTGAACTGTCGTGTGGTTGTGCAGGATTTCCTTTGGCAATGTGTGACTCATGAGAGCCAGAGACACTTGCCGCGGTGCGGGCTTGCTGTAGAGGAGCCAGGGCTCTGATTGCCCATGAGTACTCCGGAGCAGGAGGAGGAGGGAGCTTGTGTGCATGAACAGCTGCCTAGAGGCACTGACATGCTGTAAACTTACATTTGTGGTAAAGTGACCCTTTGGGTAGAAGGGTGACAAATCTGGTAACAACTGTGCATTATTCCTGTCCTTGTTATTACATGCCATCTGGAATTTTCATAGGCTATAAATTCCCCATGACGTCAGTGAGCTGTATGGGGGTGTGCATGCTGAGGGGTGGAGCTACAACTCAGGGTCAAGGTCTGTCAAATGTTACAACTTCTGACTGGGAAACATACGCTGCTTCCAGTGCACCTGTGTAGTCCGTTTGCTGTCTCTCCTCTGGATCCTGAAGCTGTCCTGCAATCCCTGAAGAAATACCATGCTCTGCTTGGGGATGGACTGGCTGAAGAATTGACGCTGGGGGAGTCGTGACAGAAGAAGGAAAGCTGTAGACTTTCATGACCACTTGACACATTACCAAAGTTTAAGGGGGCATAAATAAGTTTACTATTACTTTATGTTAATGAAATTTTTGTGTTACTTGTAGGGTTTTTCTGTTTTATTTTCTTGGTAAGAGTTATTGTAACTTCAAATGAGAACGTGTTCTTTTTGTGTTTGCCTGTAAGTAGCCCAGGAAGAACTAACACTTTAGCTTACTGGCTGGTTAAGTCAAGATCTGATTCTGCTTAGTGTAATTTAATGTGACATTTGATCTGAATGTGACACTGTATTTCTGTGTTAGGTGTTTGTCTGGCTTTTTTTTTCTGGTGGAAAGAACAAACTCCCTAGAATGCATGTATAAATCAGTTAATAGTTAGTTAATTTTATACTAGTAATGAAGTTAAATTGCCACAACCTTGAGACAATGCTTTTCTGTTAATGAAAATATATAAAGTGGTTTCCAGAAGAGATGGAAGCCGATCTTGTACAGAGAGAACAAGTTGTGCTCTGGACAGAAGTCACTGCTTTTATCTTGTATTACAGCCACTTTTAACGCCAGCTAATGTTGACTTCTAAAGGTCTCTCTGTTACTGCAGTTAGTACTGCTAATGGATCAGAAAATATAGAGACTTTGATCTCCTGAAGTAAGAAAAACTTAATCAAAAATAGAGTTGTTGGAATTACCATTACTGCAGCAAGATCTTCTTTTAAAGGAAATGAACCAGTAAAGAAAAATAACTTAAATTGCTTTTCACTATAAAATAGAACCTTGTGGTGCTAAATATGCAGCAACTGCTGTCGCATTCTTTACAAATGAGTGGCCAGCAGTATAGTAAAGCAGATATTTAACCTGAGGAAGACAGGAGAAGGTTAAAACCTAAGATGCTTATTTTATTGCCCCTTTCATCTTCTTTTATTAGTTAGAGGCAAAGTTGGCCGTTATTAGTTATAGGAAAATTGTTTTTAATATGAGGTAAACCTGTTCAGTTCCCCAGCTTGCGGTCATCTCTGGAAAGTATTAATATCACCAGTGGCAAGGTAATGTGTCTTTAATGAGACTTACTTAGGCTTGTTGATTACATTGCAGTTGATAAGCATTCTGGAACCCTGTCAAAATATCCCTTTAGGGAAGCTGTAATTTGATTTTGTCTGGATAGTCTATATTAAGTGCATGGTGAGCCATAATTAGGGTTTTTCCAGGTAGCTTTAGACATCTATTGGAAGCAGTAAGTATCAAGCATCTTTAAATGAAATTGCTTAGTAAAGTCCAGGGCAACACAATGTGCTCTTCCTCTTAGCTGTCTATATTTTACTTTAGAGGGAAGTAGACTGCACTGTGTCTGTTTCTTATGTTGATTCAAGACTGTCTCTCAGTTGCAATTGCAGCTTGACTTTCACTGTGTCTTTGTGTTTGATCCATCCTGATATGTGTGAGTTACGTGTAAGTGAAAACTGTCAGGTTCTGCTGCATCAGTCACATCACAAACTCTGAAGTATGAGGATGAAGGTGGGAAGGTTAGATGAGACCGCTAAATAGACCTACCCTTGTGAGTCAGGAAGCATGATACTCCACCTCCAAGAAGAGCTCTGTTTTCTGGTGTTTGTTAAATGGATCCTCCAAACATGTTTTTCTTTCCTCTTCACGTAACTTTTATTTTATTTGATAGGCTGTGTTAACTCAAGTGAGGGCAAAAAGTATCTTGGCTTCTTATCTACTGATACCCTATCTCTTGAAGTGATAACATTTTGTCATCAGCAAACTGTCTAGTGATCCTTTGACTAGACTGAGCTGAAGTTTCTGCGAATGTTACCCAGTCATGGAAAGTTTAATTTGATGAGAGAGAGCTCAGTTCTGAACTAGAGTAGATGATAAGTCGCTGGCTGGGAAATAATTAACCTTGCCAGATTGGGAAGGACCAAGCTTTTGGGTTTGAATTGCAGTGTGGCTAGTCACTTTCAAGTTGCTCATGCCTTGACTGCCTACAAGCATGTTAAGAGAGTAAACACTTGTTTTGTTTCTGCTGCTCTACCTTCACTTAGTGTCTGCAAGTACTCTCTCTTTGTGTCTCTGAAATTCCATTGTGTCTACCTCTTTTATTGGATGAAAAATAATAACTGAATAGTCTTATTTGGAAGTGAACAGAAGTTTACTAGAAGTTTGTTGTTAAGCCGTGTGGCTGAAAGCAGGAAACTCTTTATCAGATTGGTCTTTTAGCAGTAGTATCTCATCAATGTTTGTGTCCAGTGTCCTGGAAAATACAGCTGTAACTAGTACTGACTGGTTATGGTGTTGGAATTATTAGGACTAGAAAGATGTAGCAGAACTCTCACTAACTTTATAAACATAAAAAATAGCATCCTAAAATTATTTTTTATTTTGAGTGGAGTTTTATGCAATTTCTGTGGAATGACTGAATGATGGTTCAAGATTTTACAAAAACTAATGAGCTTGACACAAAGCTCTTGCAGTACTTAGAGGCTTGTCTGCTGCAAGAAGAATAAATTTGATTGAATAATCTTTCTTATCGCTAGGAAGGACAAACTTAGTGTTTTCCCTTGTGTTTTGAGAAGAATGCTTGTGTATTCTTTCTGTCTTCTCAGGCTGCATAGTTGCCTTTGAATTCTCCAATCTCTCTTCCTGTAGTAGGAAAAAGAAGATGTATCCAGACAAGGTGGTTGGTTGTATTTGCCTTTCAGTTTAGGATTGCTTGGCAATCAGTTTTGTGTAATGAAGTTCACCAAGAATAGAGTCATATGCAATATTTGTAGAGATTTTCTATGAGGAGTGCACTTTGGTGCAAATGTAATGAATTTTGAACTCTTGGTTGAGTGGGTGGTTTGTTTGTTTGTTTAGCTGCATTTTAGTTTGTTTTTTTTCTAGTACCACTTTCAAACAAATAGAAACTGCATGACACTCCTTTGGTCTTGGGGGTGACCAAGGAGGTTTGTGTGAGACAGACAGGAAAGGTGATCAGCTAGGAAGATCAAAACTTTATTGCAGCAGTGAAGTTCTATGCTACTACCCTATTCTTCTGCCTCTTAGAAGTGCTTCCTGTGCAGAAACAGCAGCAGGCTGAATAGCAAGAAGGTGCCACTGTAAACAGTAAAGAAAGCTGTCTTGGTGTTTAGTCAACTTTTAACTGAAACTCTATTCTGCTTTCTTGTGCCGCATGTTGGATATGAATCTGATCTTGGATAACTGTTGACAGCAGCCATTTCTATGTCAATTGAAGTAATGTAGTCGTAATGCTTTACTTGTTGAGTGTGTAACTGAATCTGCTGATTTCCACTTTTCAGTCTGGAGGGAGAGATGCTGTTTAAAACAGTAGAAGCTCATCCAGTTGTTCACTGGTGAGAGTGATGTCAGTTTATTAAAATGTTTATTAAAAAGTTTATTAAAACCCATCTTTACAAGTAGGTTCAGAAAAACCTTCATCTTGAGGTTGCCTCTGGTATGCAACCAGCCTGACAGACAACATCTGTCTGCAGTTCCTTTGGTTGAGGTTTTTTCTCAGTCCTGCCCTGGTTTATACAGTGTGGCTGTCTAAGAATTGTCTGGCTTGTGTGCAGCTGAAGGCAGAGCAGGAATTGTCCACTTTCTATAAGTGGACAATGTTGATTAGCTGCTCTTAATTCTAGCAGTTGTTTCCATTGCAAATGTCTGTTCTCTGTAAAAAATGGAGGGTAGATCTTTTTTTAAAACTCAATTTTCTTGTATCTTCTGGAAATTTTTGGGTGACCAGCAGCATCAAAAGGCCACTGCTTTCCAGACTGTAATGGAGAAACCTTTGTTCTTGTGGTTACTGACATCTAACTTTTGAGCTAAATGATGCTGAAATTTGTTTTAATTTCTAATTGTTCATCAGCTCTTTAGTTAACCTAACTTCTAGCAAAAGTGAGTTTTACCTTACCAGTTCCTTGTATCTTCTTGGTGCTTGGGTGTGTTTCCAGGGTTGTGATATTTGGTGTCTTGTTTTGTTTTTGTGGTTTGGTTTTAGTTTGGTTTTTTTTGTTGTTAAGGTATGGCTCCCAACCAAGTCTTGAATGTGGCATGTTCTATTTAGATAAGAGTGAATAAGTAAGTCTGAATTATCAAGTCTGATCTTTGGCTTCTGACTACTGAAGCTCTTCATCTGCAGTGTAAAACACAGCTTCTCCAAAACACTATCTGTCCACTCAGCTCTCTGGAAAAACACTGTTATTTTAGGCAAATATCTTTAGAGCTTTTAAAAAGCAGATGAGTTATGTTTATAGTTCAAACCAATAAATCTGAAATCCTATGTAACCACAAAAATATGTGCATTTTTTCTTTTAGAGAAATGAATTTCACTTTTTAGTTTTCATGTGAAGATTGGTTGTACTGTGTAGAGCAGAAATTGTGCATTTTCATTCCGTTCTTGCTGCCTCACGGCTATTTCTGTCTCTGGCAAGGGGAAGTCATTTTCCTGTTTTGTAACAGCTTCATCATCTGCTTCCCCTTTGAACTGAATGTTATTCATGTGTTTCTGTTCCTGGGCTATTAATTGTTAATACCAGGATCTGGTGTCAAAGTGTCAAATAAAGCATGTGTAGGTGACAGAGGTGAAGAGTTGGTGATATCTTTTCCTTCCTCTGCTCCCCCAAGACAACATTGAAATTATGTTTCTCTCCTGCGTTTGGGGTTTTTTTGACTGTAAACATAAAGATGTAGTTTAACTTCCATTTTATTTTCTGCAGGTTCGTAGAATAGACTGCTCTTTTCTGTAAGAAATTGCTATGAAGTCTAATGAAGCAGTAGTTGAAAAGTTAGGATTTTTAGGCACTTTGTAAGGCAGAGTATTGTCAGTTCCAGAGGAATATTAGGAAGTGAAAAGCATCTTATATTTTTGAGATGAAACCTAAATTTTATTTGGCTCATCTAAATACTCTTTACATCAATACTTATGAATTAGCTGAAGATATGTGACAAATTAGCTTTTGGATCCTGCTGTAATGCTGGGTATTTTGTTTCTTAACATATGGGAAAATACGCAGTCCTGAGTTGTGTTTTCTCATGCAACTGCCCATTTAAGCAACAGTTGAATTCTGTCCACTGTCATCCGATTGTTAATATGCAGGAAAGGTGTCCATAACAGATTATGTTTCATAAGTCAAGTTCTCAGAACTACTTTTCTTTTTTTAGTACGTGCAGGTACTTTTGCAGTTTGTAGATGTGTGTAGATGTGTTACCCTTCTTCTCTTAAGTGCAGATGAAGCAAACCCAATTTTTGTAGCTGAATGTATTTATTTTGGACTGAGCAATCTTACAAGCTAAACTTTCATAATTTAAGACCAGTGAGTTGCTCTGTTGTTCACCTCCATCATTCTTTTTTGTGAAGTAGTAATTTCTGATATTTGATGCTTCAGAGTATTGTCCACCAAAATCAGATTTGTTAACTGATGTGCGACAAGCTAATAATTCCACAAGAGAGACATTGATTATTTATTTATTTCAGAGTTGCACAAGCCTGGCTGCTCAGTGGCATTCCACAAGTCAAGCATGCCCTTCCAGACTTCCCATGCTGTTATTTACACACAGAGTTCAGTGCTGGCAACCTCACAAGTACAGCCCATCTATTTTGTTTAGTTAGTGATTTCCATACAAGTTACATAAGTACAGGGATGGGTCTTCACCTGAACAAGGGTCTTCTTGACTTGTACATCTGGGAGTTTCGCTAACTGGGTTGCTGTTTGCTAATTGTCATTTTCCAGCTTCTATCAGCAGTTCTCAGTTCAGTCAAGTCAACTAAGGGGAGAGACAGCATGCTGTTGTTTGGTATCCTGGAGTAATATTCTAAGGAGCTTTCATATTGCTATAATGTTTGGTAACTTTTAAATGCGCAGTGATTTTAAGTTATCACTTCTGTGGACCTGGAATGTAAAATTCTTTACCACCAGTTTCTTTGAATCATTTTTAATGTAGTCCTTTGTAAGGCTAAGGAGAAACAAATATTTCCAAAATTTCATAACAGAAAAGGGGGAAAAAAGTGTATGTATTTATATTCTGTTCCATTTGACAATAAAAGTGTGTGGTGACTGCTGGCTTAGAGAAGCTGTTTGGAAACAGCTTGGTTTCCTTGTTGAAGTGAAGAGCATATGGAAGGTCCTCTGTAGTCTCAGTTCATATTGTAAGCATTGTAGGTCAGTTTCTTCTTATACCTCACCTATTGTCTTCCCATGGTTGCATGTTTTTCCTGTGTTCTGTATTACTAAGGGAAAAGAGGTTTAATGCATACTCCCACTTGCAGCATATATACTAGTGCTATTTTGGCTGATTCTGCCAACTTTTAGCCAGCGTCAATAGGAGGCCTCTCCTGTGATTTTAGAAAGCTGCTTCTGAGCTTATCAGCTAAGTTTTATTTAAAATCCCTTAAGTCCTGTGGTATGAATCCACATACAGAGTGATAATTTCAATGTGAATGAAGTGGAAGGTGTTTTGTCATTTCTTTTCAGTTGAGACAATTTAGACCTCTCAGTGAAGCCTTTTTATGTGGAATCCAGTCACTGACTTCCAAACTGGTAGCTGAGCTTTCCATGGGCAGCTACAGGCAGTGAGTAGGCAGGCCAGCATGCCTGAGTCCAGAGACTGGGTTTCTTGTGCATCATTTTCACCTAGCATTGATTTCTTTTGTGAGAAGAAGGGTGGTGTGAGACTGAATTACAAAGGACAAAACAGTAAGAAAGTAGTTAGATATGTAGTTAAATGTGCAACTGCCTTCATAGATTCCCATGCTTTGCAATATCTTAATATGTGGGCTTCCCAAGGAGGGTGTTACTTTATACATTTATGGTTTTTCAAGTCACCTTGAAACTGTTGTTTATTTAATACTGACAAAATACAGCTATGACAAGGACATGTGATACAGCAATAGTATTAAATTCTGGATAGGAGTTCATGATTATTTTATGTGATCTTATTTATCTGTTGAATTAATAAGGACCCTTACTCATCTTATGTTTATATTTTTGAGAAAACGTTTTTGGTGGGGCTTTCTTCCCTTTGCCTAATCAGTATGGACTCCAAATTGTGGCTGGTATATCTAGATACTGCTGGATTTAGTTTTCTGAAGTTACGTTGTTTTCAATGGGGAGAATCTAAATGCTTCATACCCTCCTTGGTAGCCATATCTTGTCATAAATCTGAATTTTAAAGGAATAGTTTAGATTGATCAAATTGGCCTGCTTCACTTGGAAAAGAGCACTGTTTAAACACTTAGATTGATAAAACATTTAGTGAACTTACAATAACAGTTCAGGAGTCACTGGATATAGTCTGAAATTTCCTTGGAGTTGATTTATGATTAATGTGGAAGAAAGCAGAGTTCACAGTTGATGCTAGGATCTCTAATAAGCAAGGCAAGAAGTTGTTTCTTCTTTCTTCCAGTGCATTAGAACAAAAGTGATAGATGTCCTATACTGATAGATGTCCTGTATTAGTTGAAGAACCTCCCTTACACGCTGCTTTTGTGAGGCTTGAGAGGTGAAGTGTCTGCTGTGAGGGGTTTCTGCTCTCATTGCTAGGGTGCAGGAACTCTTCCATTTTTTCTGCATTAGCGCACTGTGTCCATTTATGTCTCTGTCTGATTTTAACTTTCTTTGCTTCACAAAACATTAGTATCTCTAAGTTACGTAAACTTGATTGTTTTTAAGCCTGCTTACATCTTGAAAAGGATACATCATAAAGATTTAAAGAAATAATGCAATTATCAAACAAAATAAAAGACTGTGATTCAAGAAACGTGATTTTGAGAAAGCTTTATTTTACTAAATCTTGTGCTAATGGTTTTATGAAATCTGTGGAAAAGTCTGAGTCATGCCATTTAGTGGCAGTTTTACATATATTTATGTGTTTTAAGTTCTTGGATGGACATGTACTCTGGAAAAAGTGCACTAAAAGTCTGTGGATTGCAGCATTAATCAGCATTGTATTGAGCAAGATAGTTCTTAAACTGTTTCTCTTGGTACTAGCTTACATGTTCATATATTTTTTTTTTTCTGAGTAGTATGTCTGAAAAAAGGCTTTGTTGTCCTTTTTGTGGATTTAACTACAGTTCATATTTCCTGAAGATTTCTGCTGTATGTATGTCCTGTGGAGAGGACACCATTATAACAAGGACATACTGGAGCAGGAACTTTGGGACCTGCTGCAGGACAGACCTGGATCAGGTGAAGGAACTGAATGGAGGACTGAGTCCACCTCAGTCTCTTCAGCTGTCTAAATAATGGAGATGGTGTTCTGTGCTGAAGTGTGGAGGTCACATTCAGTCTTGAAGGAACTTGCCATGGCCAATGCCTGACAATGCCCTTCATTGGTGCTAAGTAAAAACACTTCCTGTGCAATAAATAGCCTGCTTTGCTGTAGTCTGAAATGAACGAGCACCTCTGGAAACTGTTGTGGCTACTCAGCTACGTCAGCTGCAACTTGCAGTGCTGGAATGAGCACTTAAAAGTAGAAACTTCACTAGGCTTTAATTGAATGCACAAGAATGTGTCTGTCCTTGGTTTTGGTCTCCTTCCGTACTCTGAAGAACAGAAAAATTTTATCAATCACTTGATTTTATTTTTCGTATTGACATATATTATATGCATACATTTACACATTTGTATATTAAATACAGCCTTAGGCCTTTAAGATGCTGTGCATTTTATGTAACACTTAACTCAATTTTCCTGTCGAACAGGCCATATTTACAAGTAGATTTTAACGGAGTACTGGAAAAAAAGTGAATATGTTCTGAGTACTTTTTAAATCATTTGTTTCTTGGTAGGAATTTGATCACTCCTAGAATTTGATGGGGGAGGAGCTATTCTGGTCACTCTGTTGCAGTCCTTTTCTCTACAGCTTAGGATGATGTCACTTTTTTGTTGTAATGGGCATGGAATGGAGTAGAAAATGACTGGGATTCTCCTCTACTGCCTCCAGTTTTTTTCTGAGAGTCTGTACAGTCAACTTCAAACTTGTGTAAGTCTTTGGAAATGGGACCAAGATATCAATTTGAATACTTCCTAATACCTATTTTCCATGCAGTAGGAATAGGCAGACATGGGAAACTGCAGAAGAAACCTGTGGATTGTTTTTTTTGGTTTCTTTGTTGTTTTGTTTGTTTGTTTGTTTTTAGCATAGAAGTTACCTTCAGTAATGCTGTTTTTAGCACCTTTGAGGAGTCCCTTGAAAGGCTCTGACTGTTCCCTGTGCCTTGGTGTTTGGGGAAAAGCACTAAGTTTGTACTTCGTCCTTTTAAATGTTTGGACAGCCATTTCACCAGTGTGAATGACAGGAATCAAAATTCAGAAGACACCAGGCAAAGGAGACATTTACCTAGACAGAATGCAAATTCTGCTCTTGTATGAAGGTTTGAAAGAGCCTGCAAGGTGCTGCTATGAAGGTGCTGCTCTTGTATGAAGGTTTGAAAGAGCCTGCAAAAGTTCACATCACAGATACTTTCTTGTGTGAACTTCCAGTCATTACTATTCTTTATTAACTACCTGATAGTTAAAAGTACCTTGACTTCAGCTTTTCAAGTTTGTCCTCTTAGGGAAAATGGAATTGTGCTCAAAAAGCTGTGTGTTTTGCTTGTTTATTCTGCTCAATTTCTTCTCTTGTCTCCAAAAGTGTCTCAAGGAGGCAACTAGTCTTTAGTGAAGGATTTTATTAGAAGACTGGTGACTGCTGTCAGTGTCTGGGGTGAGACATGGGTAACAGAATTTCTGTTCAGGATGTTCCTGTTGGTTTCTATTCAGCTTTTTGAAACTCCAGTTCTCCTTAGATCAGGAAGATAATTTAATTGGCTTTTTCCAAGTCCTTTTAAGTTCCCCTTGTACTTGGCACTGGTGCGGCCACTCTTGAAATTCTGTGTTCTGGTTTAGGCCCCTCATTCCAAGACAGACAGTGAGGTGCTGTGGTGTATATAAAGAAGGACATGGATTGGTGAAAGGTCTGAAGCACAAATCCTGTGAGGAGGGGCTGAGGGAGCTGAGGGTGTTTAGCCTAGAGAAAAGAAGACTCCAGAGAGATCTGATGACTATCTACAGCTAACTGAAAAGGGTCGTTTGGAGATGGGGGTCAGTTTCCTCCAGGTATCTTCCTGGGATATGTTAAAAATCTGTTCCATCATACTTCCAGTTTTTCTTAAGGAAAGAGCAGAAGGCACAGTTAAAGTAGGAGATAGTTTCTGTTTGAAGAGTGACTGAGTAAGGTGGCAGTCTTTGGCTCAGAAGAGAGATGAGTTGGATGATGTAACAAAAGCTTTCAAAATTTTAAGTGTCAAGGAAAGAGCAAGTACGAATTGATTCTTTACTGAAAGAGCTAGGTTCAACTAGAAATTCTAATTTTGCACAAAACGGGTGTCAGGCTTATGAAATTCCTTAATAATGTTATAACTCGTGATAAAACAAAGTCTACACGGGATTGAGGAAATCGGACTGGTATTTGGAACAGAGATCTGCAGAAAATCACAAGATGGTCAAACTGTATTTAGGCCTGGAATACCTGGAGTTGCCAGAGGCTGGAAATTGTGAGGTCGAGAGGGATATGTGAGGGAGGGCTGTTTGCCTGTTTGTCTTTGCTACACACTTCCAGAGCCCAGTTTTGGAAACTGGGTACAGAAAAAAATGATCTTTGAGCTGAGCAGTTCTGCTCATTTTTACACTTGTGAATTTCTTCTTTTTTTTTCAATTTGAAATTCAAACCTAGGTTGAAAGAGCTTTGAATCTAGGTGGAAAGAAGCAGCTTCTAGATTTCTGGACTAAGCTGTTCACATAACTGCTTTTAATGTGTGAGCTGGCTGTATGTGCACGCTATCTGTTGTGCATTCCAGACCTCTTGTATGTACTCTGGCCAACCTGCATATCAGCTATGTGCACAGAACACCTTTTGTTTCATGTGTAGATACACTGTTCAGCTAGTGCGTCCTGAATACATCACATGTGCTGCACAAACTCCTGAGGCGTGTGTGATTTACATGGTGGAAGTCTAGAATCTAAAGAGGAAAAGATTTTTGGTTTAATTTAGCTGCAGTCTGATGTAGTAGGCCCACGGAAATCTCTCTGTATAATGATTTGCAGTGCAAGCTTAGCAATCAGTAGACTGTGACTATTCTGGTGATTACTGTCTGTTGCAGAAGTAAGTGCTATCTGGTAATGGTAAATTTCTGCTGTGTAACAAAACATATCCACATTAGATTGAAACTATTTTTTTTCTTCTACAGGAAAACTTTGAAGATGCCTATGAAAACATCCCCGTGTAAGTAGAATTTTTTAGAATATGTATTTGTTAAATCTCGTTATACAGAAATGGAATACTGTGTGCATACCATTCCAGGGAAACATTATTTTACATGCATTGACTACATTCATGTTTTCAGAACAGTTAACATCCTCAAAAGTTGAGAAACAGAAGTGTAATTAGGTTGATATATGTGATGAAATATTTGTCAACAAATGTGAAAATTGTAAAGACTTAAAAATAGGAAATCTAGTAACTTAGTTACATACTGACAGCTCTAGACATTTTTGCGTGGTGAAAAAATAGTCACTTTACATTATTAGGGAAACTTTGGATCACACATTATGCAAGACCATCTAAGCAAGATTTTCAAATGGAAATTGCTATGTCTTATAATGTACTGCTGCACAGATGTTTTCCCCTAATGAAGTGAAATACAGTCGCTTCTCTAGTGTAAGATCCCATGCCAAAGCAACACCTTTCTTCAACTGTGATAAAAACACATTATGTTGTTTTAAGTGGTTTTAGTTTTTCTCCAGGATTTTATTGCATTTTTGTGCCATGAAGCACATGAGAAGGGGACTTCTGCTGATATCCTCAGATTGCTAAAACACTTCTAGACCCAGCTGTAGATTTCGACTGAACTTCATGGCCGAAACATCCAAGGTCTTGGCACATTGTGTTTTACAGATTGGCCAGACCCTCTTTTTGTATCTTATCTAGAGTAGTAATGTCTGATCTGTGTAGAACTGAGAAAAATTAAACATTGTTTCTTGACTCTAAGAAGGAAACAAGAACCTGATATGTTCAAGTTGAGAATTCTTCATGTTAATGATTGCTTATTCTTCCTTTGACTGCCTAGCAGTTTGTGTGTCATTGGGTAACTTACCTTTGGATGCTGTTTTCCTCTGGGACAGGGGTGAGAGTAACTTTGAAATACTGTATGAGAATATTTATCCGGTATTCATTCCTTCTATGAGAAAGTGGTTTTGTTGTTTTCTGTTGATGTCCAAGCTGGGCATGGTTGTTTATTTTTGGCATGCAGAGCTTTGATTTGTTCTTCCTGAGTGTCTCTCCTATGTTCATAGCTGTCTTGCAGATACACTTCTTATAATAGTAGTTAGGATGTCAGTTTATTCTGGTATTGCTTCCATCTTCAATAAGCAGTATATAGAAGAGTCAGTGAAAGATGATAGAATATTAATGGGACAAAAAATTGTATTGTTACTGAACATCACATTGAACATAGTGAATGTGTATATTCTTTTGTATCTGGGCAAGATTCTTCATTGGATTAGACTCTCCTTTCTCAAATTCTTTTGAAGTTTTGGCTATTTAAAAAAATGTGCCCAAGGAACTGAAAAAAATCTTGGAATGTTTTGTGAAAGTCTTCAATCTTATCTTTCTTGAAATGCTTTGATTGTAGTTTTCAAATTATGTTAGTATTTTGCCTGACGGAAAGCCTTTTGTAAATCTAATGCCATGCTGGTTGTTCCTGATCTTTCTTTATCTGTGAATAGAGAATTAATTGTAGTTTTTTCATTACTATATTGAAACAGTGAAAGACCAGAGGTTTAAGCTTGTGGGAAGCTTTCTCTATGTTTTTTTGATTTTACTGTTGATAACATTCACTTCCATAATTTTTCTGTGTCAGTGTTTCGTTCTCCCTTATTTTGGATAGGAGGGTGGCATTGTTAGAGCTCTGTGATGATATGCCTGGCATTGGTTTGAGTGCTTCATTGCAGTTAGTTATATCCAATTGAATTTAACTAAAGTGGACTTTTTTTATAGGGAGTTGTGTCAACAAAGACTTGTATATACTTTTGAGATGAGTTTTGGTTCAGATTCTCTCAGATCATCATGTTGGTTTAGAGGATTGGGAAAGAATGTGTAATGACCAGATCTTCTTAGTATTTCATACATGACTCTGCAATTCTTACTGTAAAATATATATAGAAGAACATGGCTCTGTATTTTGCACCAGTAGATGCTAGTGAATGCTTGTGCTAATCTAACTTGACTTTAACTGGCTTTATTATTTAAATATTATTGCTTACCGATAGATACCAGATCGTGCAGGTTAGATGTTGAAAGGGCAATGAGTTACCTTAATATGGTAAAATCCTTCCCTAAATCTTGTGTGCTGGCTGTCATGTCTGAGGACAGGCCCAGGAGGAAATCAGTCTTTGCTCCAGTGATTTCAATGTATTAGATTTTCTGTCTAGACTCTTTCATCATCTTCTACTCATGGTAGCTGCTGTAGATATAAACAGCCACTTCAAAAACATGTAATGATCACAAAATACTTGCTTGGTAGAGGCGTGAAAAAACCTTTAAATAGAGTTATTTAAGGTAGATTTTTTTCACTGGTGCTAAAGCTGAAGAAAGGCTATTACAGTAGGTAATTTTACTTAAAGCAAGCACTAGCATTTCATATCTTCTCTGCCAACAAAAGTAATTGAGTTTTCAGAGTAATGGTTTGATAGTAACACTTGATAGACCATCTTCAACCTTCCAAAGATAATAATAAGTGGAATATATGTCAAAGTAAATTCACCACTACCTGTTTGTGTTAACTCAGAGCTAGTTTGATTGGCATATTCTGTTGTAAAAGGAACTGAGTAACTGGAGGCAAACTGTGATTTCTGTTGTGGAAATTGAAGCCTCTGGCAGGAAGTTTTGTGGCAGCAGGCTGCTTTTTACCATTTTTCCACTGGAGTGCCTGCTTCCAAGTTTTGGGCTGGGTGGGTGTGTTTGATGAAGTTACCTAACGCCTGCATCTACAGGTTCAAAAACATATGTAGATGAAAGAGATTTGTGTGTGGTTTATTCTTTTATTTAATGCTTGCTAAAAATGCCTCATCAATACCTAAATCTTACTGGAAAAACTACAACTTGAATTTTAGTCTTACTGAACAAGGTAATTCTCTACTTATTTGAATTTTTTTCAATATATTTCTGCTGCTTTAATTTTTACTCAAATTATTCTGAAAATCTCTTTGTAGAATGCAGATATTCATGTTTTCTGTCGCCAGAGTGTAATTTTCTAAATTACATTGTCTTTGGCTTTACAACTAGATTGAAAGGGGTTTGAGTTCTCAACAGTTTATAACCATCACTGTATTATGCTTAGAGTGTACTGACCTTGCCACTACTATTTTGATTTCTGTATCTATTTTATCCTCTTAAGCTCTCAATTTATTTAGAACACATATGAAATATCAATTCTGTTGGTGTTTCTGTCCGTCTCATTTTACTTACATTCCTTAAAATGTCATTTGTATGTGAAAGGAATAAGCAGCCATCAAGTTATGTTTGTCCATGCAGTCTTCCTTAGATTGCCATGCAGTCTTTCTCTTTGAGGTAGAGGCAAAAATAGTGCCTTTATTTACTACCCCAATATCAGAGGCTTATGCAAATGAATAGCAGCATTTATGTATTATGATAGCTGTGTGGGTATGCTTATAGAGGATGCTTTGTAGTTGTCTTTGGGAAGAAACTCAGTAGTCTGCCTAACTGCTGCAAGCAGCTCATGTGCAGAGGAAGTCTTCATGTTGTGCTATTTTTATAGATATTTCAGACACAAGACCCTGAGTTATGTTGTCAGTGGAAAGATAGTGATTTAAATTATAGATCTCATGTAAACACGATTAAAACATGAAGTATTGAAAAAGCAGGAGTTTGCATTCTGTAAGCAAAGCAGACAGATGATTTTTGATCAAGAATGGAACCCTTGAGATTTTTTTGTCTTTATAAATTTCAGCAAAAAGAGACATACTTCATTGATTCTCTTTTGCATTTTCTTTGCCTACCCGAAGCTGTGTACTGTTAATCCTTGATCCTACCAAAGCAGCTCTGTGTGGTATTACTGGGGTGATAGATTAAGGGCCAGAAGTGTTTAAGAAAGTTAGAGCAGGTTATCCTTGTAATCTTAGATGTGTAGTTAAGATTTCAGTTACACCTGCACATGTGAGTGTTTTGTCAGTGAATGAAATTGAACAGTTAAGGAAATGGCTCTAAATTCAAATTTCAATTCAGGGAGCCAACAACATTTAGGAACAGTTCCTGTCTTCATAAGTTTAAACTCATATTCTGATATTGTCTTGAGGTGGTGAGAAGCACCTGTGACAATTTTAATGATAAAAATTTTATTTTCTTATGCTTGACCCTAAAGGTTAGTGGAAAAAAAATTCCAGTAAAGGCAGTTTTTGTGTCTAGAAGATAATATTTTCATAGCTGCACAAATATAAAAATATGACACACTAGCTACTTTATATTGTGAGTTTCAAGATTTGAAACAGCAGTGATGATGCAGCAGCCTTATCTCTCTAATCTTTCCCCACCCCAAACAGTTCTAAGATTATAAATTTTTAATTTGGAGAGGTTTTCATTGGGCAACAATTGTGTCATTCTTAACACATGTTTATTGCCACTACACCTTTTGCCTATGCTGTAAGTTTTCTCTCTGTTTGTATTTCAGTACAGGACTTCAGGCCACATTGTGCTATTGTTTGTATTGGTATCTTCTGTTCACTTTGAAATGTGTATTTCCACTTGTGTTCATAGCTCCTTAGAAAGTGAAGAGAGGAGGTAGACAAAAACCCAAAGCCAAACAATCAGTTTCAGAGACACTGTACACAGAAGTGCTCAAACTCTCCATGTTTTCCCCACCCTGTTATTCTTTTTGCAAGCCTTTGCTGAAAGGCTGGTGCACAGAAAGATACCACAGCATGTTTTTTCTGTTATCCCATGTTCACCAAAAGAAATCTGTCTTAATTGAGCCTAAATATTTCTTTGCTGCTCTGTGGCTTGTTCGTTCATTACAAAATTAACACCGTGGCTTTAAACTCACATAATATTTTTGGGGTGGGATTTTCTCTAGACTTCTGGAATTTATTTAAGTATCATGTTGGAATCTTGATACCATGATGGAATGCATGATCACATCCTGTGTTTTTTTTTCTTTAAATGTCTTTCAGGAATGTAACGTTTGTTCTGTGCTTTAATAAAGAATACCTAACACTCTTTGTAGCCCTGCAGCTCAAGAATTGCCTTCTCTGAATAACTTCTGCAACTTGGAAAGTGTGGTAGACTTTTGGGTTGGTGGTACAACCATTAAGATGTAAGTGCTTTAGATAAGAAGATGTAAAGATGAGTTTTAACTCACTGATGAAGAAAAAGAATAAATTGGCCAGATGTTGAGAAGTAGGGTTGTTTTTGAGGAAAAGCGATTGAAACCCAGATATGCCTGTTTGTTTATTTTAAGCTATCAAACAAACAAAAAAATCCTGTTTTTTAAAAGTATTATTTTGGTTGTTTGATTTGGTTGTGTCATGTCCCTCCCCTTCCCTTCCCCTTCCCTAATGATTAAATGCTGTTGCAGAGTATTTTGGGAATCAATCTGAGTGGAAGGTGTAGTGCATGTGTGTTAGTTCATTTTCCTTTAAGTCAATCCAGGGGAAAACTTCTGAGCATGGGTTGATATTTGCAGACAGAAAGCTTGCTTTTGTGTGCTTTGTGGAAATGCTCTCCTGACTCACTCAGCTTTTTCTAGAAAGTAGTTTCTGAGCCATCAAATATGGACTGTCTGAAACTCAGGCTGTGTTAAAAACAGAACACTATATGTTTTGTGGGGAAATTGAGTCGACTTCTTTGTGACTGGGCAACCTTGATTGAAACCTATCCATTCTTCATGTATAGGCAAGGTCACAGAAATCCTGGCACTTTTACTTTTCCTGCCCCTAATATTGTTAGTATATTAACTGTCAATATGCATAAGCACTGCTTCAAATGACATGGTGGAGAATTTGGATATGTATCTCTGAACTCCTTGGTCTTTAACACTACTGGGTCAAGTTTTATGGAAAAAGTAGAATGTCCTGATT
The DNA here is from genome assembly GCA_013398275.1 of Promerops cafer. Taxonomy (NCBI): domain Eukaryota; kingdom Metazoa; phylum Chordata; class Aves; order Passeriformes; family Nectariniidae; genus Promerops; species Promerops cafer. The sequence continues at coordinate 49,322 of VZSE01003277.1, read as the reverse complement.
TTAAATTTATGCCACTGTCCATAAATTACAGGTATCAATCTCATCTCTTTGAAAGATTTACAAGATCTATGAAACCTGATCATAGCCCTTGGTTCTCACAGGTGGTGTAGGAAATACTGTGCAATTCTTTCCCAGTATGTTACAAGTAAGAATGTTTCAATAAAAGTAAACTGTTTAAATAAATTGGTTTGAAGTATTACTGCTGATGCTACTTTGCATGCACCTGAAATAAGTAAATGCAAACCTGTGGTTTCCTGCATTTTGCTTTGAAAGATTTGTTTCAGATTTTTTTTGTGAGTAAATCTCAATTTATAACAGTAAACATAACTAGAGATAGGTAGTATTAGTCCAGTTTGTACAGCTTTAAAGAATAACTTTTGAAGGTAATAGTGGAGGACGTAGTTAATTTTCTGCTGCTTAGCTCCTGTGTTCTGAGCTTTCATCATATCTCATCTAGAGAGATTAGATCATGGGGATAAAACTATCTATGTTGTAGCTTTTCTGCTTTTGACTCCTGCTTTCTTCTATTGCAGCTGATATTAATGAATAGAACTGTTTATTAATAGCTCTCTGTGTTAGTGATTTGTTTTGGTCTTAGAACTCTAGCTAAAAATTTGGATTTCTGGGGGAAAAATGTCAAGGGTTAATTAAAAATAAGTGATGTTTGAGTGCTGTCAAATAAAGAAAATCAGACATGAGCTAGTTATTTTTCTTCAGTGTTGCTTGCCATCAACTCTCATATATTTGATCTAGTTTTCCTGCAGTTGCTTTAACATACTTTACTGCAGTTTCATTAGCATACTTTTCCTTTTCTGTCTGACTTTAATCGTGTCGTCTTTTTTTTTAATATTCAGGAAATACTAAGGTGGTTCTTTTTTGTCTTTAAATATGAATAACTTTGCGTTCCTCATGTCTCCATTTTCCCCTTGCAGTTAGGAGTGATGGATTAGAATTAGGCTGCAGCACAGATTGGGAGAATCTCCCAGCATCCTCTTCCTGCAGAGGCATCAGCTTCCAGCATTGACTGTAGCTGCTGCCACTCTCACTGACATTTCTTTTGAATTCGGATATGGAGAGTGCCTCTGTTGCCAGCTGCTGGCATGGAAACTTTTATTCTTTTTGCTTGATAACTCATTAATCCTCATGGATATTGAGAAATAAAACAGAATCACTTTTCTCTTTATGCTTTTCTTCGTCTTTTTGCTTTTTTTTTTTTTTTTGGTGTGTGTGCGCACGGTGGAAAAAGAGTGAAAGAAACAGCACTTATTTTTACACAAGGACTATATTTACATACCTGAAGTTAACTGAATTAAACCTGTAAGTATATAATCTCTGCCTAATAGTCCTTGAAATCATGAATGTGGTCGTAAGATTTGGGGGATTTTGTCTGTGAAAATTTGCTTTGGAATGTATGTCAAACTACAACAATGTTTTTTTTATATAGGTTTCCTTGAAGAGAAAGGAAAAAAAGGATATATTCACAATGGGATTATGAAATAATTGTTTCTCCTCTGCACTTTGCAGTGGTGAACAATGCTTTTAGAGAGCAGAAGCTTCTCTGCTGATGTCAGTGCTTAATCAGCTCAGATGCTGTAGGTTGTAGAACACTGCAAGGTGTGTATTTTGGGATGCCATTCTTTAAAATGTAGTAATTTAAGGACAGTATCAGACTTAGAGCTACTTTTTCCATTTATAGACTTTCTTCAGCTCCTCGTAGCTGTGCTGATTTAACCATTTGAGGTTATATAATTTTTTACTTAAACATAAATAATTTATTTCATGGGATGCAGGGCTTTCAAAGTATTAAATGTTAAGTATAATGCAGTGTGCCTTTAGAGACTTTAGTTATTTCCGAATACCTCCAGCATAGACTGTAATTTCACTACGTAATAAATTCAAGTAAATTGGTTTGAAGTTTAGGAAGAGTGTCTTGCTAGGATCATGGTGTCCTAATTGTCTCTTTGGATCTGGGCCAGTATTTGTGTGACGCAGTGTTAGTCCCATAAACATCTGGTCTGATCTGGTGTCCTACTTGCAGCATGATTTATTTTTTTCTTTTTTTCCATAGCAAGATAAGTGAAATTTTTATTCATTTCATGTAAAACTGCCAGTGAGTTGTCATTATTATTCATATATGCTAGCTGTTCAAGGAGACTCTTTCTCAACCTATTTTCGTGTCAGAATGCCTTATTTGGACCTACTTTCTAGCAGAAATATTGAACAGATCAAAATTATATATTTTTTATGGTGAACATCTGTTTGTCTGTATCTACATGCTGTATATTAAGTTTTGGCAGTATCGCTCTGCCATATTCAGGTGCTAATTTTTGTACACCATATTGCATGCACTGACCTCACCTTGATACAAACTATTAGTCTGATAAGGAGTATTCAAACATAGTAAATTCTTAGTTTACCTGCAAAGATCTCATGTTAAAACTTACATAAAATACTAAAAATACTGTCTAACCACTGAGTTCCATTAAATAAATCTGATAACCTTTTATACTGCTGTGTCTTCCCACTGGTGTTGAACAGAATTATGTAAATCAGATTTTTCTTCTACCTGCAAACCAATACTGACACTTACTTGGTTCTTCTGCCTTCTCAGTCAGACTGTGGTCAATTCTAAATGCCTGTGATCTGATTGTTTTGGTGGCAGATTTTAAGCTTACATGTATTTTGTCTCAAATTCATGCTGGACTGGCTTGATATGCTTAAATAGGATTATTTTGTAATCATTTTAGTGATCAGATGAACTGTATGTGCCTATTCAGGTGGGTTAATAGTAACCTAAGGAGTTGGCATATCTTGCTTTCACAATATGGCTGAGTCCTTATGGAAAATTTGAGTCTCCCTTTCTGTCTGTACAATGCAATCTGCTGTTTAACTTAAGAACTTGGTGTCAGATAAAGCTGCTGCTGTTTCTCAGATGATAAAAGCACCAGACTTGAAATAAACTGATTATTGGCTTACTGAATCTGAATAATGATCAGTCAAAAACTGAAACATTTGGCTATGCTCATGTTTCTTTTTAAAAATACAAATAAGATTGTAAAGTGGCTAGAAATGTAGCCTCTGTTATTTTGAGAGTAGTAACTCGGTTGGCAATGGTGGGTTGATGGTGAGCCAGCAAGATGAGCTTCATCTTGGCACTGTATCCTGTGGCACCTGAGATTCAAGCAGATGGTCAGCTTTGCCTAGATTTTCTTCCTTTGTGCTTACTCTGTTGCTTTGTTGCATCTGTAGAGTAATACGTGAGGATATACCAACCACTATTTTCTTGTGGTGTTCAGATGCTGCATTGATAAGAGGTATGCAGATAAGCAAAATCCATGTTTTCACTAAGACAGACGACTAGGAAAGTTCCTTATCGCATCATCCTTCCCCACCCCTTCAGTCATTGAAATATTTGGAAGCTAAACCTCTTGGTCACTTCATCGTAGTCAATTGTTGGATTCCCATGAGGCAGCACTGTGGGTGCTGGGCTGCTTTCTGACTAGAAGGCAGTCCAGTTCATGCCCTCTTAAGCTGGAGATCGCAAACAAAACTTACATGCAGAATGTAAAGCAAATAAACATTCCTCTCCTGACACATGGTGATCTGACATTTAACTTTCAAAATGAGATGAGACTCCTAAGAAGGATTTTTTGTTTGTATAGAAGGGGTTTTATTGTTTGATGGTCTTTTAATGCATTTCATTTGTAAGACAGTATTACAAATACTTCTGCTTCTGTGAGCAGTAATAACTCCTAAAATAGAACATTATCACTTGTAGGTAAATCTGTTTAGTTTAGAAGAGCTAAGACTGGAACTTCTAGCTCTAAAAAGAAAGAGAGGGCAAACACTTTTTCTAAAATACTAGCAGGTTTCTCCTGCCCCCAGCTTCTGGTCTGTAAGACAGAGCTGTATGTGCCATCCTTGCCCTTGCCGTGTTGTTACATTACATGTAACATTATACCTGTTAATGTATAGCAGTGTATCAATTAAAATCCTCTCCTAGTGAAATTCCAGTAGTCTATGAGAAGCTGTCACCCTCACCTTTTTTTGACTATGCTAAGGTATAGATAAAAACTCTAAAGTCATTCTCAGCTCATTTTGGTGCATATTATTTTAATAATAGTTGGTTTTCAATAGGAGCAGCTACCTCCTTTTTTTGCTCCCTCAGTTAAGTCTTCTCACTGTTTTTCGGAGAGCTACAACTCCTTTTCCACAGCTGTTCCTTTTGAAACATAGTTTTCAGTGCTTTCTCTTTCTGTATACAAATGTGTAATATCAGCTAGCTACTGTTTCTTTTTGCTCTGAATCATCTTTTCTGCCACAGCTGTAAGGTGAGGGAGAAGAAATAATTTTTAAAATCCTAACCCAACAATAAACCAAACCCCCAGTGCTGTTAAAGGAAAGGAAAATGCCCTAGTGTTGAGTCAGCTTGATCATTCAAAGGATCGTATTGGCAGATCCACTGGTATTGCAGCAATGATCCAGAAATTCACTGATACAGATTTACGAATAGCTGGCTAAATGCTGCTATCTCATAGTCAGGTAGTGTTGAGGAGGAAGGTGCAACAACACAGAACTGAATTGCTTTCTACCATGGTGTTAGCATCATGTGCATATTACCAGCTCCGTGGGTGGATAGTTGTCTCCAAAAATTCAAATGGCAGCTAGTACCAAGGAAGGACTTGGGTAAGAACAATGCTGTTTGTCTCTCTCTGCTATACAGTGTAAGGAAGTCCTAAGGGAGGAATAAGTGAAAATAAGTGTGTTACCCTGATGGTTTTGCCTGAATACCAGGCTATGAAACCTAATGTAATTTAAACTAAATGACCAATTAGGGCATGTTTTGTTTGTCAGTTGAGCATTTTCTTGGGTGGGCTTTTTAAAATTATTTCTGTTTGTTTCTTTCTTTTAAATTTGCCTGATATTGAATGCATTTTATTTATGGTGAGCTTTTAAAGTAACTTCTGCCTGTTTGAGAATTTGGCTAGCACAGTAATGCATAGTTTTGTTGCCAGTTGGGTTTTTTAAAATGAATGTTCAGCATACAGAATATTGCATGCATTGGTGAAGTTCTGAAACAGTGAAGCTGGTGAACGTTCAAAGGAATAAAGTCTGCCTTGCATTGGCAAGAAATTTTTTTTCAGTACTTACCATAAATATTTTATTTACATAAAATGTATGCTTCTCATAAAAAGGGGTTGTGCATCATGAATGTAGAATTTGGTGTGAAGGTATGACTAGTGGATTTAATACATGCATAAAATAAGTTAGTGTTTACTATTCTGACAAGTTGGCTGAAGTTTTCAGACTTTCTGTATTAATGGTAATAGCCTAGGATAGGAAATGCTTTATATAAATTGCAAATAATTTCAAATGCCTAGTGGTATGCCTTAAGGAATTTTTCTTATGGCATTTAGCCATTTTTCTGTTGTGTGGTTATAAGTGGTGTTTAACGCCGAGTTTTAGATTAAATGGTAAAAGAGTTCACAACAATTTTCCTGTTTTCATTTTAAAAAATATTGATCACGTGATATTATATTTCTCCAGAATTGCTTTAAACTAACAAAAACGTTTAAGAATCCTTTTTGTTCTTAAACTGGATGTGATTGGCCACTTAAAAGTATTGTGATCTCTTCAATGTCAAGGATGCAATATGCTTTAGTATTTTAGCAGCAAGAAATGTTCAACTGTGAGACAGATTATTCTATTTGATTCTGCATTTCTGAATTATTCTCTGGGTGAGAGGTATGCGTAACATACCTATAGGCAAAAGAATAAAATTTCAGCTTCATGAGGCTTGCCTGATGGCCCTTCAGAGGCTGAGTCCTGTACCTGTCCAACAAGATACTGAAAGACATGTGCCAGCTCTAGCATAGTGTGGGAATGAGATGTGTGCAGTTTCTTGCATATGTCAGTAGTCCCACAGGATAATGCACATTCATCAGAATTCCTTGGTTTCAGACTTGATACAGGAATTATTCCTGAAAGTTGTGCATTTCTGCTCGTATTTGTTTAAAACCAAATCGTACAGAAGTCTCTTACTTGCGAGATTTAAGAGTAATTCCTTGTATAAGAAAATCCCACACAACTAAAAAGTTATTTCCATTTGCATTTTTGAACATTTCCTGAACAAGTTATTTTGCTTCATTTCATGATGCTCTTGGTGGGCATTTGCCATGAGAACTAGTGCAACCCACTGCTCTGTGGTAGGTAGATAGTACTCACCTTCTGTTTGATGACTTGTGTTGCAACTTTGTGCAAATAACTAATAAAAGTGATAGGGGATAATACTGTCCCTTAAGAAGGGATCAAAACTAATTTTTGGCACAGCACTAGACACGAAACTGGTGTATTACTGTTGTCTTGTATATGAGTGATGGATGAGAGGGATCAGATGCATTTTTCTTTTCAAATTACAAACTTAGTGGTGAGAAGTCCAGTGCTTTCAAAACATGAAGAAAGTTACCTGAAGAAATATTTCCAGATAGCAGAAGTAATATCTGAGTTGTCTGTATGGTTGCTCAGATACGGTGAATACACATGGATGTATGCTAGTCTTTATGTGAAAGTAGTTCCTGTTGGACATTTCAAATCTTTACAGTTGCTAGCTGTGCATATAAAAACATCAAATGCCACCTTAAAATAGATATTTCAAGGACAAAACATAAAAAAAATGTTCATGAGGAGATAAGCAATCCTGCAAGATTTTCAGACATAGGAGACTGCCCTCTATTTGGAGGAACATTAAATAGGTACTAAGAACCATACTTCACTGGTGTTACCTTAAATAAACATGGTAGAGATGTTTCCTGTTACCCACAGACAGAGATACAGTTTGCATTTTCTACTTAAAGTTTATTGAAAGAATATGACACCTTACAGAGGCAAGGTGTTGAGTTACAGGAGGAATTGACACGTTGGTGGAAGATAAAATAGTTGACAAAAATAAGGGATATGGGGTTTGTACTGGTATTTTACAGAGCTAGGCAGAAAGTGCCTCTGCCATAGTAAAGGATGACTCTTTCTAATTCACTGAGACTGAAGTAACAGTAGACTATGACAGGACTTCCAGTGTTTGAGTGTTTGAGGACTGACAGAAATCAACAACAAAGAACCTGTTCCTTAAAAATTTCCTTTTCCTTAATGTATGATTTTTAAATGTTGCAGAATTAAGGATGTTAGTATTCCTGTCCTAGTGACATACATCTAATCTGACGCAGAGTTTAAAATTAAAACACAGCAAAAAGAAAGTTGCCAGGAACAGGCTTTTGCTACACTAATACAAGGTGTCTGGGTCATTTGAGTCTAAAAAAAGAGTAGTAATATGGTGTTGACAGTTTTTCTTATGTTTTGGATCTTTGCTATATAGAAAAACCAGGCAAGAGGACATCAAGTGCATTTTGGCAATGTAAAGCTGTGCAAGACATGAACATGAAGTGACGATTTAATAATATCTCCATGACCTGTAAACTATGACCTTTGATACTGTAGTTTTAGTACAGCTTTTGATGTTGGCTGGGAGAAAGTCATCCAAGGAGACAGTGGGTTCTAGCCCTCACAGGGCAGGATTTGAGTTTATTTTATGCTAAGCATGCATGGAAGAACACAGCACAGGGCCACATGTGGAAAAAGCATAGTGTGGTCTGCACATAGTCCCCTTGGTACGTGGAGGGAAAGGAAGAGGGATCCTATCAAGTAAAAAGCTTTAAAATGACCACTCTTCTTGGACATTCCAAAGGATCAGTAAAGTTGAAGTAGAGCAGTATACAAAAATAGCCAGAGTCTTCAAGAAAATGGAGTCATGGAATAGATTCTACTGAGGATCAACTGTTATTTGCTTTGTTATTATACTTCTTATATCTGTTGTATAAGAAGTCATGTCATGGCTGTTTAAGACTGACAACAAGATAGTTATTCTTTTTGTATGGTAGAACATAAAGAGCTCAATATTGAGTTTTCTTGAACCAGTTCATTGCTGCAAAGGAAAAGATCTACTTCAGGAAGCATATAAACAATCTGTATAGTGACAGTATCAGATTTTGACAGCATATTATGACTATTTGACTTAACAACCTTCCTGCAGAAGACAAAAAACAACTGAGACCAATCCATTTTAAAGCTGTTTTGTTATCATTAGTTTGGCAGTAAATACTCTAGCAGATGCATGCATAAATGTTGTTGAAGAAGAGTACTGCACATGGTAGCTTCTTGTTGATATCCTGTTGATACTGTAGTTCACACACGAGGTGATTTTTATTTAAGTTTATGGAAGTAAATGCCTCTAAAATACTTTTCTTCTGATTAAGCTTCTGTAAATGTTAAGGGTCACTTGTTTGCTAAAGTATTTAGCAAATGAAAATGTTCTCTTCATTGTAATGCATCATGTTTTCTTGATACTTATACTCAAAATACCATGCTCTCCATATCTCCTGCATTTTTTAGAGGACCTTATTTTAATTCCTTTAGTTAGTGTCAGATTTGTATCTTAATATGATTATCTTAAAACTTATTGCTAGTTTCACTTTTTTGTGGTCTTTATTACTTAAAATTTTGCTTTATTCTCACTAATAATTACAAATATTTTCAGTAACTGTAGTGAGACTTCGATTGATGAGAATAGCTGAACAAAACCAATTTGCTGGCAATTCAATGTTTTTTATCGGATAAGGCTGATTATTTTTGCTGTATTGTAAAAAGAACCAACAAAATGTTTTAGAAGTTTAAAAACTAAATTCTTCAATCCTTATTCATGCTAACTGTTGCTTGAACATTGGACTCTAGCTGATGTTAATAAAATGATGTGGGACTCAGTCCTAAATATTTAATATAAAAAGTGGAAAGCATTGATGGATTACAGGTAACTTTTTTTCTGCAGTTCTCCCATCTCTAGCTCCTGAATCCCCTTCCAAGAGAAGAGTTGGTAAATCACTGCACCTGGGGTGATTGTTAAAAGCTTACTAAATCTTTTGCAAATACAAAGACAGCCACATTAACCAAGTTAATTTTTAAATTTAGCTATATAATGGCTTTTCAGGAATACTCTTACACTGAGCCGTGATGTAGAGAGATAGATGTCATTCCCTAACTCATTACTCATGTTTACATAACTTTTAAATACTAACACATTGACTTTTCCTTTGTTTTAGGCTAGTAGTTCAGCACCAAGCTCAAGGTACACAAACTATTGCTGGAATTCACAACATTTCCTCCTTTTTCCTAAAATAAGTTTGAAATAGTAGTGAGAGGAAAACTTAAATACTATTTGTTGGGGAAAAAGTATCCCTAAAATGTCAGGACTGTAACATAGTAGTATTTTATTCTCCTTGTAATGTGACATTATTACCTTTGTGTAACATTCAGTGTAGGACATTTTTCTGTTCCTTTTAATTTCATTTTGAAGTGAATGAGATTGTACTGGTTTTGGCTGGGGTAGCGTTAACTTTTTTCATAGTGGCTGGTAGGGGCTGTGATTTGGATTTGTGCTGAACATGGGGTCGATAATACAGAGATGTTTTTGTAACTGGTGAGCAGGGCTTCCACACAGCCAAGGCCTTTTCTGCTTTCTGTAATGCCACAGTGGTGAAGAGGCTGGGAGTGCATAGGAGGTTGGGAGGGCACACAAGAGGGACAGCCAGCATGGATTTCAGAGGTGCAGGTCGTGCCTGACCAACCTGATCTCCTTTTATGACCAGGTGACCCTCCTGGTGGAGGCAGGGAAGGCTGTGGATTCTGTTTGCCTGTGCTTCAGCAAAGCCTTTGACACCATCTCCACAGCACTCTCCTGTAAAAGTGGCAGCCCACGGCTTGGACAGGAGCACCCTTCACTGGGTTAAGAACTGGCTGGATGCCGGGCCCAGCTGCATCCAGCTGGTGGCTGCTCACTAGTGCTGTCCCCCAGGGATCAGTGCTGGGCCCAGTCCCGTTAAATATCTTCACTGATGATCTGGATAGGGAGATTGAGGCTACCATCAGCAAATGCACAGATGCCACCAAGTTGAGTGCAAGTATCAATCTGCTGGAGGGGAGGAGGGCTCTACAGAGGGACATGGACAGGCTGGATCGATGGGCTGAGTACAACAAAATGCGGTTTAACAAGGCCAAGTGCCAGGTCCTGTACTTTGGCCTCAACAGCCACTGCTCCATGCAGCACTGCAGGCTGCGGCAGAGTGGCAGGACAGTGGCCAGGCAGAAATGGACCTCAGGAAAGTGATTGACAGCAGCTGAACATGAGCCAGCTGTGCCCAGATGGCCAAGAAGGCCAGTGGCATCCTGGCCTATATCAGCAATAGTGTGGCCAGCAGGACCAGGGCAGGGATTGTCCCCCTGTACTCAGCACTGGTGAGGCTACACCTTGAGTGCTGTGTCCAGTGCTGGGCCCCTCAATTTAGGAAGGACATTGAGATGCTGGAGTGTGTTAAGAGAAGGGCAGTGGAGCTGATGAAAGGTCTGGAGCACAGGTGCTATGAGGCCTGGCTGAGAAAGCTGGGGTTGTTTAGCCTGGAGAAAAGGGGGCTCAGGGGTGACCTTACCACTCTCTATGACTGCCTGAAAGGAGGGTGCAGCCGGGTGGGGGTCTGTCTCTTTTCACAGGCAACCAGTGACACAACGAGAGGACATATGCTTAAGCTACACCAGGGGAGGTCCAGGCTGGACATTAGGAAGAATTTCTTCATAGAAGGAGTGACTCAGCATTGGAGTGGGCTGCCCAGGAAGGTGGTGGAGTCACCATCCCTGGAGGTGTTTAAGACTCAAGAATGGATGTGGCATTTAGTGCCATGGTCTAGTTGACAGAGTGGTGTTTGGCCATAGATTGGGCTTGATGATCTCAAAGGCCTTTTCCAACCTAGTTAATTCTGTGTGATTCTGAAATTCAGGTGACCCAAACTGACCAAAGGGATATTCCAGACTATATGACATCATGCTCAGTATATAAAGTGGGGGGAAGAAGGAAGAAGGGGAGGACATTCAGAGTGACAGTTGTCTTTCCATGTCACCATTATGTGTGATGGGGCCCTGCTCTCCTGGAGATGGCTGAACACCTGCCTGTCCATGGGAAGCAGTGAGCTGATTCCTTGTTTTGCTTTGCTTGTCTGTACAGCTTTTGTTTTCCCAATTGAATTGCCTTTATCTCAACCCACAAATTTTCTAGCCTTTACCCTTCCAGTTCCCTCCCTGATCCCACCAGTGTGAGAGTGAGTGAGCGGCCGCATGGGGCTTGGCTGTCGGCTGGGGTTAAACCACAAGAGTCTCTTTTGGTGCCCAGTGTGGGGCACTAAGGGCTGAGATCAGGACAGATCTGACGAGAGTGTGTTAAAATAAAATGGTTATAAGCATTTATTGTATTGGTTTAATTGTTGCTTGTTAAAATTTGCTCTCACGCTTGTGGTATTTTGTCTGTATTATAGCAATAATTCCTTATTTGCAGTACATGTTCTGTGTGGTGCATTTTGTGGGATGGGCTTATCACATGATCACATAGTGTCACTGGTCACCAGTCGGGCGTGTCTATATTCAGTATTGCATGCACCTTTGTCCTTTGGGAGTCTCCTACTGGGAATAATTAATAATCACATCTTTGTTTTTTGGTCCCTCAGAGGAACAGCCTCTGGGGGAGACACCTTCTTATATCTTTTTCCCCTCCTTTTTTTCCTTCCTTATCTTCCAGGCTGGTTACAGTAGTCAAGATTTTAAAGATTTTTTAATATCCTTAGACTGCCCTTGAAACCAGCCAGGGTTTTTTTGCAAGGAGCCAGCATGTAATTATAGACTGGTCAGCCTGACCTCAGTACCAGGCAAGATAATGGAGCAGTTTATACTGAGTGTCATCATGCAGCATCTACAGGATGGCCAAGGTATCAGACCCAGCCAGCATGGGTTTAGGAGGGGTAGGTTGTGTTTGACCAACCTGATCTCCTTTTATGACCAGGTGACTGCCTGGTGGATGCAGGAAAGGCTGTGGATGTTGTCTGTTTGGACTTCAGCAAGGCCTTTGACACTGTCTCCCACAGCACACTCCTGGAACAGCTGGCAGCCCACGGCTTGGACAGGAGCACTCTTCTGGGTTAGGAACTGGCTGGATGGCCGGGCCCAGAGAGTGGTGGTGAACAGTGCTGCATCCAGCTGGTGGCCAGTGACCAGTGGTGTCCCTCAGGGGTCTGTGCTGGGGCCAGTTCTGTTCAATATTTTTATTGATGACATGGATGAGGGTATTGAGTCTTTCATTAGTAAATTTGCAGATGACACTAAGCTGGGAGTGTGTGTGGATCTGTTGGAAGGTAGGAGGGCTCTGCAGAGAGACCTGGAACAGTTGGATGGATGGGCAGAGTCTAACAAGATGATGTTTAATAAGTCCAAGTGCTGAGTTCTGCATTTTGGCCACAATAACCCCCTGCAGTGTTAAAGGCTGGGGACGGTGTGGCTGGACAGTGCCCAGGCAGAAAGGGACCTGGGGGCACTGGTCCACAGCCGGCTGAACATGAGCCAGTGCGTGCCCTGGTGGCCAAGAAGGCCAATGGCACCCTGGCCTGTATCAGGAATAGTGTGGCCAGCAGGAGCAGGGAGGTCATTCTTCCCCTGTACTGGGCACTGGTGAGGCCACACCTTGAGTGCTGTGTCCAGTTCTGGCCCCTCAGTTTGGGAAGGACGTTGAGACGCTTGAGCGCGTCCAGAGGAGGCAACGAGGCTGGTGAGGGGCTTGGAGAACAAGCCCTGTGAGGAACGACTGAGGGGGCTGGGATTGTTTAGCCTGGAGAAAAGGAGGTGACCTTAATCACTCTCAGAGGTGACCTTATCACTCTCTACAGCTCCCTGAAGGGTGGTTGTAGTCAGGTGGGGTTGGTCTCTTTCTCCAGGCAGCAACTGACAGAACGAGAGGACACAGTCTTAAACTGCACCAAGGGAAATACAGGTTGGATATTAGGAAAAAGTTTTTCACTGAAAGAGTGATAAAGTACTGGAATGGTCTGCCCGGGGAGGTGGTGGAGTCACCATCCCTGGATGTGTGTAAGAAAAGACTGGATGTGGCACTCAGTGCCACGATCTAGTTGAGGTGTTAGGGCACGGGTTGGACTCGATGATCTTGAAGGTCTCTTCCAACCTAGACATTCTGTGATTCTGTGATGTTGTTGCATATGGTTCGGGTCTTGTTTAAGGTCAGACAAATAACTAATAACATGAGATCTGCCCAAAAGCTGGATAACTCAGAACGGCAGGATGTTTGGGGTTGTATGGGCGAATACCTAGGGCAGTGAGCACCTTCAGTGTGCTTGTAGCTTACTCCTGAACAAGTGCAGAATCCAGAAAAACTAGTAAAATTTTGAAAAAAAGTTGTTCTGTCACGATGCTCAACACTGCTTAGACCCGCAGGAGGAAAAGAAGGTCTTTAAATATGACAGATGACAACAGGCCCTTCAGCTGCTCCAGCCACCTGAAGGACATTGTGACTGCTCCATTCCTACTGACTGTGGCACCGCCACTGAAACCATTGAAGCAGAGAATCAGCATGGGCTGGTGTCAGTGGACCCTGCACAGAAGCAGAAGAAATGTACATTAAAATCACCCAGTCAAAATGCTTTAGCAAAAACAGTCAAGGACAAGGAGAGTGAAGATGATGAAGCAGAACCATCACTAGGGTGATTTTTCAGAGCCATTTTCAGGCCATCACAGGAACCAGAAGAGGAGACAGAAGAGACATGACTTGATCCCTATCCCTGAGTGAGCTACGGGAGACACGACAAGATTTCAGCAGTCATCCATGAGTGTATTACTGCCTGGCTAGCCTGCTGGTGGGACAATTCCACAGTGTGGAATGAGAAGGTAAGGACCCAGACACTTGACAAAGCAATGGGGAAAAAGACACAAATCTTTAGTCTCTGGGGGCTATTCTTATCAATTGTGAGGGGGAAAGGTATCCCTGTAAAGATGATATTCCATGTAATTTAGGCAGATGGACTGCAGTAGAGAAAGCGACTCAATTCCTAAGGGAATTAGCTATTCAAGAAATGAAGTATTTTGATGTGGACAATGGCCAGGTCCCCATGGATCCAGACCACATCTTGTGTCAATTACGCATGTGGCAGAAATTTCTACAGAGTGCAGCAAGGGCACATGAAACCCCTGGACAACAGTAATTTTGAAAAATGATGCACCACCAACAGCAGTTGATGCAATTTGGCAGCTCAGGTAAGGTGAAGACAGTATTCCTTCCTCCATCATAGCATCTGTGGAGAAGCTAACAGATGAACTGACTGAGGAGCTCCAGCAATTCAGAGGGAATATGTCATCTCCCCATCTGTGTGGGCCTGTATTTCACTAACTGACAGCAGGTATCCTCTTCCTCGAGAGAGGGGATATAGAAGATACACACTACAGGGCACCCTACAGTTTTACGTGTGGGACCATGGAGATGGTACAAGGAATTGGGATGGATGGGAATACCTCGACTCTAGATGCACTGGTGCGGGAATTGCAGGGAAAAACAACCATAACTGGAAGTTGCTGCTCCAGTCTCCAGTGAACAGTTTTTCAGGCAGATTGAAAGGTCCGATCATACTACGGACTCTATGGAGAGAAGTACTAGTCCATTTCTGCAAGATATTAGTGGGGAACATTGTGACCAGTATTAAAGGGCCCCTGCCTCCACCTGGGGGAGGAGAGAAATAACCAGGTTTATTGGACTGTGTGGATTTGATGGCCTAGCACAGCAGCCCCACAGGAGTACAAGACTTTAGTAGACACTGGTGTACAAGGTACTCCAATGTCATCAAGCTGCGTAGGAATGGAATCCATTTGGATTTCTAGGGTGACAGAGTGATCCAAACAGCTGACTCTATTGGAGACTGAGACTAGCCTGACTGGCATGAGTGGCAGAAGTACCCTATCTTGATTGGAGCAGAGGCTCCATTCATCCCTTCGGCATAGACTATCTCAGGAGAGGATATCTCAAGGATTCAAAAGGTGGGTTTTTGTATACCTGCCCTGTAGATGGAGGAAATTTCAGATGTCCATTTTGCTCTGGGGCTGAAGAACAGCAGGTGCCAGTTGCCACCATAACAGTGCACCAGAAGCAGTGTCTCATAATCTAGAGTCTGTAATCCCCATTTATAGATTAATTTGTCACCTAGAGAGCCAAGGAGTGATCAACAAGACCTGCTTACTCTTTAACAGCCCCATATGGCCAGTATGAAAGTCCAGTGGAGAGTGGAGGCTGACAGTAAACTATTGTGGCCTGAATGAAGTTGCACCACCTCTGAGTCCTGGTGTACTTGGACATATTGGAGCTTCCCTATGAGCTGGAGTCAAAGGCCAATGGCACGTGGTGCCATTGATACTGCTATTGTGTTTTTATCAATCCCTTTGGCAGTAGTGCAGGCCACAGTTTGCTTTTGTTTGAAGCTGTGTCCACAGTACCTGGAATCAGCTGCTGGTGGGAAGCAAATACAGCTGTATCATCTGCCACAGACTGATGAAGACTGGAACAAAGTGAAGCTCTGGAACACCTGCAATGTGGTAGTGATATCATTTTGTGAGAAAATACAGCAGAAGAAGTTTTTGAGAAAAGGAAGCAAATAATCCAGTCCTTTTGAAAGCTGGTTTTGCCATAAAACAGAATAAGGTAAAGGGACCTACAAAGAGATCCAGCTTTTAGGAATCAAATACTAAGATGGACTCTGTCAGATCCTAATGGTTGTTATTAAGATAACAGTGATCTCTCTACCAGTTAACAAGAAAAAGACACAAGATTTTTTAGGTGGTGTGGGATTTTGGAGAGTGCACATTCCAATTTGCAGTCTGATTGTAAGCCCTCTCTATCAAGTGACCTGGAAGAAGAATGATTTCATATAGTGCCCTGAGCAGCAACAAGCCATTGAACAAATCAAGTAGGGAATAGTTCATGCTGTAGCCCTGGGGCCAGTCTGAACAGGGCAAGATGTAAAAAACGGGCTTTTTATTGCAGCTGGAGAGAATGGACCTACCTGGAGCCTCTGGCAGAAAGCATGAGGGCAGTTGTGAGGCTGACCTCTGGGTTTTTGGAGCTGAGCATAGAGAGGATCTGAAGCCCACTGTACTCTAACTGAAAAGGAGATACTGGCAGCTTTCAAAGTATCTGAGCTGCTTCAGTGATGATTGGTGAAACACAGCTTCTGACACCACAGTTACCTGCGTTGAGCTGGATGCTCAAAGGGAGGGTCTCCTCTACGCATCATGCAGTGGATGCTACATGGAGTAAAGGGGTTGCATTCATCACATAAAGAGTTTGGATAGGAAACCCTTGTTGTCCAGGAAACTTAGAATTAATCATGGACTGGCCAGAAGGCAAAGATTTTTGGAATGTCACCAAGCTTGTGCTGAAGAAGCCCCGCTATATAATAAATTCTCAGAAACTGAGAAGCAATATGTCTTGTTTACTGATGAATCCTTCTGTCTTGTGAGAAAGCAGCTCTATGGAATCCCCTATGACAAATCACAGAAAGTGCTGGAGGAGAATATGAATTGAGTCAATATGCAGAGATGAAAGCCATCCAGTTGGCCTTAGACATTGCTGAAGGAGAGAAATGGCCAATGCTTTTTTTTACCTGTACTCATTCATGGGTGATGGCCCTGTGGGGGTGGTGGCAGCAATGGAAGCAGAATAATTGGCAGCTGAGGGGTAAACCCATCTGGGCTGCTAAGTTGTGGCAAAACATCGCTGCCTGTTTGGAAAGGCTATTACCAACAATGAAGGACAAAGTCATACACTGCATGGATTCAACAAACATTTTTTTTTGTGGATGTTCTATGAACATTTGACAGAGGTGTTCCACAGACTAGGGGAATGATGATCAAAACAGGTAAGTAGGGAAGGTGATGGGATATTGGGAAGCATGAAACTTGGTGTATTCCATAAAGGGTATGGAATATGGTGTGGATAAGTATTAGCTTTGGCTAGGGTAGAGTTAGCCTTCTTCACAGTGGCTGGTATGGGGCTGTATTTTGGATTTGTCCGAAACATAGGGTTGATAATATGGACATGTTTTTGTTATTGCTGAGAGGAGCTTACACACAGCCAAGGCCTTTTCTGCTTTTCATGTAGTCACACTGGCAAGGAGACTCTATGTGTGGGAGATTGGGAAGAGACACAGAAGGGGCAGATGACCCAAACTGGGCCCTAAAGGGATATTCCATACCACGTGACATCATGCTCAGTATATAAAGTTGGGGGAAGAAGGAGGAAGAGGGGGACATTTGTGGTGATGGTGTTTGTCTTCTCAAGTCACTGTTACCTGTGATAGGGGCCCCTGCTATCCTGGAGATGGCTGAACACCTGCCTGCCCATGGAAAGCAGTGAATTAATCCCTTGTTTTGCTCTGCTTGTTCATGTGGCTTTTGCTTTCCCTATTGAACTATCTTTATCTCAACCCATGAGTTTTCTAGCTTTTACCCTTCCAGTTCTCTCCCTGATCCCACTGCTGGAGGAGTGAGTGAGCGGCTGCGTGGGGCTTGGCTGTCCGCTGGGATTAAACCATGACACCAGGTGTAAAATCCATAGTAATATCACTAGGTGTAAAATCCATGATATCTCTGAAGTGCTGCTAACTTAATCTGCTCTGGGGTAAAGCAAAGAATATGCTCATCTGATGTGCTAACATGTATAAAGTTCCTGTCCATTCCAGGAAAACTATGTGGAGGTAGGGAAAAAAATAAGATAGAAGGAAAACAGCATGAGTCAGAAAGAGAGTGTGAGTCAGCATTACTGACTGAACTGTATGTCAGTCTGGTAACTTTCTGTAGAAATTGGTTTGTGATGCTTTGGGAATAGAAGAGGAAATGTGCTTATTCTGAGCCTCTGCATAGAAATGCCAGCAAAGATAGCCAAGTTGCTTCTGAGTCAGTGTGCTCCTTTCTTCTGACTATTCTGGTATCAAGTTATGAATCTGAGTTGAAATGAGTCCTTCTGGTTAAGTTCCTCTGCTACAGGATATAGGAAAACAGTGGAAAATGTGCATGAAGAATAATGAAACAAGAATGAAGAATTCTCTGGTAGAGAATATGATTCACTTATCAGAAATAACAGTTTGAGAAAACTAGATTCCCAAGTTTTATGTCTGAAGTGGCAGAGTAACTTCATAAGCATGCTTCATGCAGGGAACAGTAAATAAATACATTAACCTAAGGAATATCATTTTCATTGTCTGCAGACTTCGGTCACATATAGGCAGCATCAGGGGAACTAGTCTGTAATAGAGGGGGAAAAACATGATAGCCAGGTGCTGGAGCGACCTGCTGCTTACCCATTTAACTGGGAAAATACAGTTTTGTCATGATGCCAGGTTTTTTAAGGACCCTTGTTTATGGAATAATTTTGCGAATACTGATATATACTGTGCTGGTGTTCTCAAGCTGGGGGTTGAGGACCAAAAGGGCCATTTGTCCTCTTAATTTTGAAGATTCCACACACCTTAGTATTGACCCTGGCATTTGTATGGGAAGAGACCTGGAACAGGCCACTACTTCAGTGCTAGTCACAAAATAATTGTAGTGTGCAAGTATGAAAAAATAAAAACTCATTCTTGCTGTCTAGTAGATATGAACTTCAGTTACTGATGTGGTGGTGGTGATGTTTTATTTTTATTTTGCCACTAAAGACAACCAGTGCCAATTTGGTGTTTAAAGGAAGGAAAACTTCCCTCCCCCCACTCTCCTACCATCCTTTTTTTTTTACCTTCTTGAAAAACTTCTGAAAGCAACTAACCATTCTTCCTAGCAGGAAAGGTAGAGGAAATGGAATGAGTAATCTAACTAGGCATGGACCAAGTGAAAGAGTTTTGTTAGACACAAATGTGAAAAGAAGATACAGAAGCATAGGAATGCACATAGGGTAGGGATGATGTGTTATTAAGGGACTAAGGTCCTTGCTTGTGTACTAGGAAAAAAAATCAGCCTTTAAATCTAGCTAAAAAATACTTATTTGGCATGTTTTTACTAGCAGATGGCATTCCTAGAATTAGCTAATAAAATTGAATGGTTTAAAAAAAACTTTGGTCTTTATAGGCAAGTCTTTTTTAATATTTTAACACTATCCTTTGGAGGGTAAAAAAGTCCCCTGTTCAGTCATATTTTCATGTCCACCTCTCTCTTTGTTTGTTTTGTGTGTGTGTTATTGTTAGATTTAGAGCAGCTGCACTCTGCTGTTGTTCCATTCTTAAACTCCTCCTTTAGAGTCCTTCTCTTCTGGTCAGTACTTAAATATTTATCTCATTGACATGATCTGTTGCTTACCACTGCTTAACTGTACTTGGAGAAAGCCCATTATCTAGTTTAAACCTGTTGTTTTAAAGCTGTAGAGAGATTATCTTTTCCAGATCCAGCTGTGCACATTGATGGGTGTGTAGCTTCTAGCTGTACATCACTGCCATGATTGTCAGTTTGTCCCCTGGTCGGCCCACGGAATAATTTGTGAGTGCTCCTGAATATTTCAGGCAGAGCTGGCCGAAGAATGGGTTTGTTGACATGGCTTCTGCTTAAGCAAGTGCAAGTGCTTTTACTTGAAGTGAATTAGGATGAACAAATGCTATTGGCATATCTAGAGGTTTCTGACAGGACTACTTTTGGTATACCTGTTTGCTGAATGAGTGTCTGTTTACTGCTTTTTTTGATGAAATATTCTCTTGTGACCTCTTTTGAGATTCTGATATGAATACAGAGTCTGAAACAGCATTTTTACTGATGGGAAAGATTGAGAGCTTGGACACAGTGATAAATTTTGAGAATTTCTCTGGTAAGAATAGGAGGACAAAGCCATAAACATTGCTTAAATAAGCAGAGGGTGCACCTGTGTAACATAGATAAGCTGTTAAGCATGCGATTTGGTTTTGAAAAGCTAAATTTTGAAAACAAAATAAAACAAAATCACCACAAAAGACCTTCTGTGTTACATAAGGAAAATACTTTTTAAAATTTTTTTTATATTTACCGTTTGAGTAAACTAAGAATCCGTTTTTTAGGGCATCCAAGATGGATCTCAAGTGTGCTCTGGAAGAATGTTCAATGGCACTGAACTTATTTCTAAACAATAAGTTCTCTGAAGCTCTGGAACTACTTCGTCCATGGTGAGATTCTGTTACTTCCTGAAGTTGTTGTAAACAGACACTATCTAGTACCTGAAGATTAATTTAAAGTCTCTGAAGACTGTAGTTTTAATTTATTCTCTTTTGTCTGAAAGTATTTCTCCATATTTGGGGTTTTTAAAATTTATTTTTGTGTCATTAAAACCATCTCAAAAACTGTTGATGAAGCACTGAATTGTTAGGTTAATCATCCAAGCTGTCTTTCCTCAGGCAGAGGGGAAAGACTGGGGAGCAAGACCTTACTCAATGCATCTTTGATCAAATAATTTGTACAATGAAAATGCTTTTGACAATACGGAAAAGCTGGAACAAAGCTCCAGAATACTCTTCCTTGTGTTTTATATTATGTTTGAGTCTGGTGTTTACCTTTAAGCTCATCTTTTGATCTTCTGACTAATTCTCCTTGTTCCCCTGTTGCCTTTCCGCCACCGAGAAGAAAACCATGGTAGTGCAGATATAGGGAGTTAAAGAATATGGAGAAGTTCACAGGTGACACCTGTCTTATCTGACTTTGTGAGGAGGCAGTCTGGGTGGCTGATCTTTAGGACTGGGATCTGAATCCCATCCACCGTTGCTCTCCTGTCTGTGTCTGAAAGGAGCACGTGGTGTTGCGGGGTGTGTTGGCAAGAGGGATATATAGCCTCTATATATAGTATTAATAGAGCGGAGTAATGTTCTTGCTCTGCAGTTTGGTGCTAGTGAGAATGGATTAAGAGTGATGTGTTGGTGTTGTATGAACAAGTTCAAGGACAGCTTTAAATGAAACATCAGAAGGATGACACAGCTATCAAGTGTGTGCTTTTAGTGCTCTGGAGAGCTCAAGTGAGGAAGGCGGTAGGCCAGGGATATTATCTCTTAAAATTAGCTGTAGTTAAATTCAAGCTCATTGGAAGGTGATACTACTAGGTCATATTCTCAGGGCTGTTACTTTCCCGCTTAATTCTTCTGTCTTTTCACAAATTAATACAAGTGCCTCTGCATTTAATTTTGTATTGCATTGTAAAGTGTTGCTTAAATGCACAAGATTCATGTTTTCCCTAGGTCCAAAGATAGTATGTACCATGCACTTGGATACAGCACTATTTTAGTTATGCAAGCTGCAATGACCTTTGAACAGCAAGATATACAAATGGGAATTTCTACAATGAAGGATGCATTGCAAACCTGCCAAAGGTAAGCCCAAGCAAGCCCAACCGTTACGAGATACTAAATCCAATAAGCATTCTTTGTGAAATACCCCAGTTCTCTCTATGCTTTTAAAGCAGACTCTTCTCTGCATGATAGTGGTCTAAATTTGTGAAGGTGGAGTAAGTCCCACTACACAATTATTACTGGTGAGGATATTTTTCTACATGGTATTGTGGAAACAACAGATTTGGCCTGTCTGGGTATTAATAGCCACTAAAGTTAGTTAAATGGTTGGTTCACTGTGTAGACCTACACATAAACTGATATTACACGATTGAACTGAGTTGTTGACAGCTGTGACTTTTTGTTTTCCAACAGTTTAAAGGCCTATATTTTGAATTTTACCTCTCAGCATGAGAAGTCTTTTATAAAAAATTGCTTCCAAAAGTTGAACCAATAATCTACAATTATGCTTGTACCAAGGTTTCTTCTGAAAACCAAATTATTTTTTTTTTTAATTGTTGTTACAAATGTGTTTAGCTTACCTTAAAATTAAAGAGATATTATTCACATCAGAAATTATCTGAACTGAACATTTTGCTTCTGGTCTTTCTTTGAACAGCAAAAAAACCCTTAGAAAATGCATTGTGAAAGCTAAAGTTTTAACAAACCTCTGACAAAAATAGAAATTATTTCTGCTTTGCTGATTCTTCATCATATTGGTTAGGCTATATTTTATCACAATGATCTCCCAAGTAATGACTGCCAAATATTAGTTTAGATATTTAACATCATCATCTTAGCCTTGGTAAAGAAGAAAAAAAATGAGAAAACATTATCAGATGCTATCTGAAGAAGAGAAGGGGTCAGCAGTTTCTGCATCTTTTTCAGGTGTGCTATCAATTTGCAGTTTCATCTGAACTATGTTGTTTAGTGTGTCTGAAGATTAGATACCCCTCTAGTCTAGACAGCTGCAGTACAGGATTTAATCTCTGCAGGATATAAACTTTAATTCATGAGTACTCTGGTCTAGTCTGTCGCAAAACCCATAAAAATGCAAGAGAAAGGCAATTAAATGTTCAAAGGTAAAGAATTACCATAACTACATGTACCTTAATTGACTCATTTTTTGTGTGCATTATGTTAATGTGTAGTGTCATAATCTTGTTCTCAGGATCCCACAATTGTCAATGTGAAGAGTAGTGTAAACAAATTATAAGCTAATGCTTGGTATTTATAATCAGTGACTCCCTGGCTTACAGAGTGCATTCATTTTCTGAATGTAGAATTGTTTCTCTAGCTTCTTCATAAAGCTGAATTGTTTGTAATTTTTTGTCAAAAATTAATTTTTGGAATTAAAACATCTACAGTTGAGCTCTTTTAGAAGTAAAGTATGTGATTGTTTTGGCATTTTGTCTGGCATAAACCACCATAAAATACTGAAACATTTATGCAGATCTCCTTTTCATTTTTACATTCTAATTCTGAGTGCAAGTTTAAGAAACAGAAAAAAAGCAATTCATAAAACTTCAAAGTCCAGTTCAGGTGTCTTGTCCAGCATCAGAGACACATCTGCAGCTGGTGAGCAGCAGTGGGGTTAAAGCTGTCATACATTTATGGTAGATGAATTGAAGTTGCAAGCACGCGTTTAATGTTGGATAGGCTTTTTAGCCTAGAGGCGTACAAGTCTTCAGACTACTGAAAGAATTGAAACAGTTGCCAAATGATCATTTTGCTAAGAATCTCTGTAAATTTTGGTATGAAATGATTAAGAATTCCAGTAATTAAATTCAGGTTTGTGTTGAAATATATGGCTTTCTTTTCTTCCATGCACAACTTATTTAGATTCAGGAAAAGAAGCACAGTGGTGGAATCCTTGTCCAATCTAGTTTCTAAACAGTCAGTGGATCAATTGAGTGAAGGTAAGTAGTTAAATAATACAGTTAAAATAAAAAAGTGAAAAAAGCTTAAATCTACCCCCACCAATGTTTTCAAATATGCTTAACACTATGACTAGTGACTTGCCTAGTGTCTTACTGTAATAAACATACAAACCATGTATATAATCTTTTTTCCTTCTAATTTGAATGCAAAGCTTCAGTGGAGAATTCAGCCTAATTTTTTTTTGTCTCTGAGCATGCATGAATGAAGAAGGGAATGCCTTTCACAACACATTATAGGACTGAAGGGAAATTTCCTCTTTCTGACTTAACAGAGCTCCTAAAAGTTTAAGAATCATTGATGCGGAGGAGTACATTCTTGTCATTAGTTGCATTGGAATCTGAATATATTAACAAGTTTTGTGCTTGTCTGTTTTGCCTTAAGGTGTTTTGGGAAATGGTATCAGTACATTGTTCATGGCTCTGAAAATGCTGATCTCCTATTTCTGATTCAGGCAGAGTCAAGTATGCATTTTTTTCTAACCTGGCACAAGAATCTTCTTTAATACTTGGACACATCAAACTCACCACGTATGCACTGTACATACAGCAGCCTTGTGCATGTGGCTGGTCTTGCAGCATGGGTGCGGAGCAACTCGTGTCATGTGTGTTAAATCAAATGTACTTTAGTGCTGCATGAAGACAGAAAGTCTGCCTGGGGCTTTCAGTTTGTTAAGCATGACTTGGTGAAAACCTGTTCATAATGTCTCTCAGTGGATGTAGGAAAAGCCTGAACCTCTGTGAGGGTTACCATTCATTTGCCGAAATTTCTTGTAAGACATGAAAGGAGGGCTGAAAGACTGAGTTGCTGTGGGCTGTTAAGCTTAGAATCAATGAAAAGTACAGGAGACCATCTGCCAGAATGTCAAGTAGCTTTTGCCATAGACTGAGGTCAGCTCTGACAATGAGAAGAAGGGAAATAGAAGAATTCTGCTGGGGTTTGTGTGTTACAGCTATTACTCAGCAGTTACTGAAATGGCAACAGCAGATTTTTGCTTTTTTTTTTTTCCTTGTCTTGGCAGCATTTTGTTTGTTCCATTGACCCCAAGAAGACAATATTGACAATGACTTTGCTGATAGTAAATAACTTTTCTTTCTTATATAGAGGAAATGCATGCTGAAATCTGCTATGCTGAATGCTTATTACAGAAAGCGGCTCTCACCTTTGTACAGGTAAAGTCAATTCTTGATTTTGTGTGACAGTGTAATGGAGAGAGATTAGTACTTGTAAAACATCATTCCAACAATAGATGTGATATTTAAAACCAAATTTTTTGCTAGTGAATGTTATTTCATGGCAGTGATTGAAAGTATGGTAAATCCTGTGCTGCTCGGCAAAGTTCTCTGTTTGTATGAATAACCAAAGACGATATTCAGATTACAGGGTATCACCCTAAAGTATATTGCTGTGCTATATAAGATGGTATGTTTAAATGATTTGCTTCACATTGGACAGCATCCACTGCCTGTATAAAAATATGTTCAAGTATGAGGAAGTGTGTTGTTTGAAAGTGCAAGTCATTTTTTGCATGAACAGGTAGAATGTTTTCCAGCTAACAAAACTTCAGCTGATACACACATGTAATTTCTAATTCAGTCTTGCTCTCTATGAACATGGTGTCAGGAATAATACAGTAATGAATGTTTATAAAATGGGCATGCCTTAGCATTGCTGAGGTAACAGTTCAGCTCACAGAAAGATCTGGTATTTTATACTGTATGGTGCTGTTGATTCAGGTTGTGGTTCAGGGGCTTCATGCTAGAGTTTCCAAATTCAGTTTGAAATTTGATTCCTGAAAGCAGGAGTTGTTAGTCATACTTTTTTAAGGCATGTGAGCATTTAACAAGTGTTTATTGAATATATTTTAGATAATCTCTAATGAGAAAGAAGCGAGGCACATACATACTAAGGTCAGATTAAGTTCCTTTGGCAAATACTGATAAACTACTTGACTTGGCCAGAAGTGTCAGGAAATACTATCAATGGAATGATAGTCTTTCCTATAACTGGCTTTCTCCTTTACTAACCATGTGGAAGCAGCCCTCTTTAATTTTGTTGCATGAGTGGGGTCTGTTATAACCATGAAAAGAATTTTGAAACAGTTGTTGAAGGAGGTGAGTTAGGACTGTATAAAATAATAAAAAACCCATTAGATGTATATTTTCTCTAAAACATCACATCTGTGTTGCTGTTGACTGTAATACTTCATTATGCTGATTGCTGTGCTGCCCCATATTTTTCATCTTTGGCTGACCATGATTCATGTTAGGATGGTGATAACAAAAATGTAACCACTCAGAGGGAAATAGAATTCTTGTACTGAAACACTTGCATTTGGGTGTTCAGACTTGCAGATAAGACAGATGAAGTCTTTTGAAATGGTGATCCTTTTATGGACGCCAGAATTTCCTTTGGTTGATCGTTCTGAGGCCTTTTTTTGTTGCTTTTTCATTTTCCATGTTGTATATACTGTCCCTAAATATTTAAATGTGCATTTCTGAAATGCCAGCACATGTGTGAATTCTAGGAGAAAAAATTTCATCCTATTGAACTGATAATGTCTTGCTTTTCAGGAATTTAGTTTAGATGACAAGTATATTGTGGCTTTGTTTTGGTTTTTCTAGATGTTAGTAAGCACATAAATTGAGTAAAACATATAGTTACTTTTGATCAGCAATGGAATTTCATCTGTTCAGGGGATTCTTCAGTTTGTCTTCTGCTAGTTTCTGTAGGCTTCCTTTTGTATGTCAGAATCACCATTTCCAAATACTCAAAACAGTTCCTGCAGCACCATCTGGTGGAGAGCTTTCTTGGTTCAATGATACACATTGCAAATTCTGCTAAAAGTAACACTTTGACTCTGTTTTTCGCTTCTCTCTTCAGTTTTAAAATTTGTAACATGCACCAAAGAAATGTTTCCCTGACAACTTAGAGCAAGTGTTAATATCAGTCTTAAGAGACAAATCTAGTAACTGAAAAACATTTTCAGTGTTTTCTACGGCATTAACTTATAAATAAATGTAAATGTAGCTGGAGGATTTTATGTATGTGTTATGTGTAATATGAATGCACAGTATTTTACAGTTAAATATTTTCCTTCCAGGATGAAAATATGATCAACTTTATCAAAGGTGGCCTCAAAATTAGGACAAGTTACCAAATATACAAGTAAGCTACTAGAAAACGCTTTGACGTCAACATTAATATAAGCAGTTGGAGTGGCATTAATGCCCCCAAAATAGAAAGGAATACTTTTCTATCAATCATAGTCATTAATATAACTTCTGTGTCATGTTTCTCCTCTCCTTTTTTTCTCCATCATAAGGGAATGTCACCAGGTGCTACACATGACTCAGGGGAATAAAAGCAAAAATGAAACGTATTACCAGTTTGAAGGAGGAGTAAACCTTGGAATTGGAGCATTCAACTTGGTATGACTTCTTCCACTACAGAAAGGCCATTGGGTTAATTCTGTAGGACTGTCTTTCTTTGTATATACAGTACTGTAACTGATTTAACATTTACATATGTGTAAAATAGAGATACAGGCTTTGGAGGTTCTATGCAATATGAAACCAGCAGCAACTTCTGGCATGCATTCTGGGATGTTTCTACCAGTTTATTCTGAACTGTTTCATTCTCTGGGAATAACTAATGTATGTATTTCTGAAGTGAAAAAGCAGCTGCATCTACCTGTGTGTAGCAGGATTTTTAAAGATGTTTATGCTGTGGTTACAGAATACCTGGAGTGACTGTTTAATTCTAACTCTCCCATGTATCCCATTCCTCTGCTTCAGTCTCATACTCTAGATTCGCATAGATAATTACAGTTAGAAGAATGAACGGTAGTTTACTGAGTTTGTGGAAAAGAAAATGACATTTTCTTTGCAATTTGCTACAGTTACCTTTTCACATCTGTCATGGCAATGGTGAAAGTTGATTTCTGCCAGTATGTTAATTTCTGTATCATTCTAGATTGGTGATGGCCAATTTTGAGTATAGTCAGAAGAACTCGGGTCTATCTGCACCAGACTTTAAAATTCAAGCAATTGTGTTCATAGTGCTCTGACCTCTCCTGCTCTTCATGGAGCCTTCTCAGTAGAAGGCTTTACAGAAAAAGTGATGGGCAGAATGTATTAGGGTGAACGGAGCTTTCTAAAAACTGACCCTCAAGTAGACCTGCTTCTTAATGCTCATTGAAAAGGTGGTTATAGTGTTTGTACATTTTCTGTTGTGGAGCCTGTGGAGGATGCAGTTACAGAGGGAACAAAAACGCCTGTAATAGAGGGCTAAAGGATGACAGCAACAGCTATAGTATTATATATATATATATTACTTAGTATTTCTAAAACCATTATGCTCGCTGGTCTGCTGATTCAGTGCTCCCACAGGAGGAACAAGTAGAGCTTCTGTGAGACTCCCAATAAAATGGAATAATGGTATAGGAAGATGACAGTTGTAGGTTGTAAGTGATACTAAAATAGATAAGATTTTCATTCCAAAAGACCTACAATTTTCAAGCAATTCTGGCAAGCTGAAGATAGAAACATCTGTCATTATCTAAAGAAGCACAGCAGGACTCTGTGTATTTTCATGCTGATGGATGAAAATCAGAATTCTAAGCATGCATGTTTACTTTCAAGTTCTTTTGTGTTTTAATTTTTTACTAATGTGTAATAGCATTTAACATAGTAGCTAGCCTTGTTGGTTCATGTTTATAGCAATTTAACTTTTTTTTTGGAAGTGTACATGTTTTTAATTATCTTTTTATTTTTAAATGTATTTCAGATGCTGTCACTTTTACCAGGAAGGATCCTCCGACTTTTAGAATTTATTGGATTTTCTGGCAATAGGGTATTCCATTTGATACTTGCTTTTTCAAATCATTTTTTTCTCAGATAAAAGACTGGATGGATTTAATGCCATGTATTCCACACTAAAAGTATAATCATGATTGTTTATCAGTATTTCAGTGTTGTTAAAAAGATAAATGGATTAGATGATACAGGCATAAAAGCACATATGGTGATATCCCACTCTTCAACATCCATGGGAAATGACCAGTTTACTTAAGAGGAGATTTTGCCAATGCAATTTCCTTTTGCTGATCCTTAAATAGAGGATATCAGCTTTCTTTTTTAGTTGATGCAGTCAGAAATCAACATTCCTCACCAGTAACTGAGGGAAGAATCACATTTCTACATTTTTCCACCCAAAATCCCAGCCCATTTCTTTGGAAAAAAGAATTTCTGAATATCATGTGTCACCCTGGAATCTAGGTACATCTTTCTCTCATGGATGAGAAAAATATTTGTAACTTGTTTTGTAAGTATTTTACAGCTCTCTAAAACTCTTTCTGATGCCCTTAAGAAATGAAAAAGCCAAACAAAACTCGAGCAGAAAACCCTAATAAAAAAACCCACAGAATTGTACACAACTGAACATCAAGTTATTAATGCTACAGTCACCATATGGTCTTATTGCTGTTAGATTGTCCACAATATGGTTCTCCTGCTGTAAAATTAGACTTCAGTAGAGACCTGTTCATTCTGTTTCTTCCTCTGAAAAACCTGGTTCATGCTGAAGCTCTTCCAAAATACACGTTTTTCCCGAACTAAAAATACAATAAAGGCTGAAAGAAAAGGAAAAATTCTGAAATATCATCACAATTTTTTGTGTGGTGCTTGAATTCTCATATAATTCATCAAGTTGCCATGGAATATAACTGATCTGTTAATATTTGTTTTGAGGCAAAATTATGTTTCTGAGGAGTCGCCGCTTTTGATCGGGGAAGCTCTGAGCTCATCTGAACGTCCCCCAAACAGTCAAGCTGTTATGTAACAGGTCTAAACATGAACATAAGGGAAGTCTCGTGTGTAAAGATCTGCATAAAGCTCCATGAATCAGCATCTGTGTTTAGACATTTAGAGTTAATATTTCGGTCAGAACCTCAAAGTAGTGCCTGACTTGGTGGAAGAGAATTGAGGATAACCAGGGTTTTCTGTGAAGGAAGACTCACACCAACAAGTAGCACTGGAACAGTTGGGAGAGTTTCCCACTGAACACAGGCTGAAGGATGTTATTCTGAAAGGCTCATAGTCAGAACATAATGGGGAAGGGTTGTAGACCTGTGTGTCTGCATGGTTCATGTGGTGTTCCCATTTCACCAGAGCACTGAAATGCATGATTTTATTAAGAGTTAGATTAGTCTTCTCCTTCCTGAGTGCTATTAGCTGTGACAGAAACATTTTGGTAGAGGGTTGTGTTGGATTTGAGATAAGTACTGAATTATGAAATACTTACATCTGAAAGGAAAACTGAATTTTGGTTAGCCAGAAAAAATTGATAGTAACTCTGTATACTCATAGTTAATTCTGCATGTGTTTGTGATATTTCTTAGGAGTTGGGCCTCTGCCAACTACGGGAAGGCGCATCTGGCAGCAGTTTGAGGGCCATTCTGTGTACTTTCACCCTGTTGGTTTATCATACTTACGTCTCCTTAATCCTTGGTGAGACCCACTGTGTAGCTTTTCAGTCATGCTACACCTTATGATAGATATTGTGATTTATTTTTATAACTGAATTTCAAAATTGTGGCCAAATAGGAGATTGCTGTATGCTTAATTATGATCTGAAATTAAGATCCATGACAAAGCTGTGTCTGCAGAAACAGTGAGGGTAGATAGCATTATACCAACATCTTGCTCCATTTGCAGGGCTGTCTCAACAGCAAAATATTGCAAAACATTATTAAGTTCAGAAAAGTCATTATCCATAAATTAACATCAGATGATGTGAAAACTATTTCCAGAAAAAAGCATATACAACCAGAATTAATTGCTTTTGCCATTTAGAACTGGAAGTCATAATTAATTCTATATGCTTCTTTACCATATATTTTCACATTCTTTAATATTTAAGTATTTTAGTACTTGTCCCTCAGGCTCATCAGGAAATTAAGGAGAACTTCATTTCTTCCAGTATCACTTGTATTTCATTACGGAGTTCAAAATTAGGAGAAGAGGCAGCTGAGGAATGTTTTCCTAACTTGCTAAAGCAATTAAAGGGATTTAAAAATATAACTAGGATCAGTAATGGAACAGTCTAAAAAATACTCCTATAATTCTAGTTTTGTTTCTACTTACAGAAAATTAGTATTTTTAAAGCACTTAGTATCTTTGGGACAAGAATTTAGTTTTATAGAAACACAAGATGATGAAATAATTCTGCTTTCACATAAAGCAATCATCCATTGATCTATCAAATATGATTTGAAAACAAAATCTTAGTCTATGAAACTTGGATTTTTTTAAGTACGTTGAGGTTGGTTTGTTATGTTTTCTAGGTACAGGGGAAGCCAACCTTCAGGAAGCAGACAGTCTCCTTGAACCCTACCTCCAGAAATTTCCAAATGTGTGTATTTTTAATAAATTTTATAACAGAAATGTACTTCCCTAAGCTCAAACACCTAACTGGTTATTTTTCTCATCTCTTTTCAAGGGTTCCATTATTCTATTTTATGCTGCCAGAATAGATATACTGAAAGGAAATTTTGAAAAGGTAAATCACGTTTTCTTTCTAAGGTTTTTGTTTAGTGTTTAGCCTGGGGGAAAAATAATCAGTTCATCTACGTATCAGTTGGACTGATAAGTGTGCTGTTATGCCTGTTCACATTTACTGTCAATGTTGATTCCAGCCCTCTGTCTAAGTGAGACTGAAAGGGAAGTTTATCTCATTTTACTTGTCAGGTGTTCTCCACCTGGGTGCTAGGTAAGAATTTGTCCTGTAATTAGACATTGCTCTCACATGGAGCTGTAATTGAGCCAGTTTTCAACATTCTTCCTTAACTACTCTTAGGCACAACAGAGGTTCCAAGACTGCATAGCAGCCCAGCAAGAGTGGAAACAGATTCATCATCTCTGTTACTGGGAACTGATGTGGTGCTACACCTTTCAGCAGGACTGGCTTCAAGCATATCGGTATGCAGACCTGCTCAGCAAAGAGAGCAGGTGGTCTAAGGTAAATGGGCAGGTGGACATTGCTGTGATATACCAGTGGTCTCTACAGTTAAAGTTACTTTTCATTTTGCACAATAAGTAGAATGTTTGCCTTCCTGAGAAACTCATAAACAAAGACACAATAGCACCAAAATGTTTTAACTGGGTGGTTAAGGATGAATGTTTTGAAGCAGCAGAAGCATAAGCAGCAGTGCTTTGGCCCCTCCAAAAATGGACATACTTACCTGTGTTGGGAGAAAGAATAGAGATGAGAGACAAGTTTACAGTTTTCCTAAGTAAAGTTCTAACATTCACTAGTAAACTTGGCTGAAGAAACTGTGTTTGGTGTTTATAAACACACACACCTACTCAGCAGATGCTCTGTGGCACAAAATGAGAAAGGCTGCTGGGGACAGGATCTCTCACAGGAAAAACTGGGCTAAACAGATAACCTTTTCCTTGTAAAAACGTTTCTCAGAGTATGAACCAAGCACAGTGTGTCAGTAACCTTTTCTGCATTATCATTGTCTCTTCCTCTGTAGATTACTGTTTTATTATCTTAATAAAAAAGGGTATACATCTAATTCTTGGCAAAAGAGAAAGAGAATAGTATATTCAACATGAACTGCTGTTGTGTGTCTTTAATAGAATTATGGATTTTTTTTTCTGCAAAACCCAGTTATTAAACTTTCCTTAGTGTTTCCTTCTGTTTTTGTCAAGCATGTCTCTACATGTAATAGATCATATAATAACAGTAATGGACTTTAGAACAGTTAAATCATTTAACCTCATCTCTTTGACAGTGGCTTGCATAATAAGTTCTCCTGTTCTTTGCAGGAGATACCTTTAATTTTCTGACTAATATAAAATATTAATAAATACCTTAAAAATAAAATAACAGCATAAACTATGTGACAAAGGGAATACTAAACTTTTATAGTTCTACCTGCCTGAGAATTATGGAAATACTTGCTGCAGCAATTGGGGTGAGAGATTTGAGTCTTTAATGTATTGATTAAACACAGAAAATTAGATGTGGTAATCTGTTGCTGTTTCTTTTTGAAATAGGCAATATATGTATTCCAGAAGGCAGCAATTCTGTGTATGCTTCCAGAGGATGATTTGAAGAGGACTGGTGAGGACATAGTGTCTTTATTCAGGTAAACTTTTATAAAGCAGCTGAATGTGCACTCTTTCTCCCCTCCATGTCTTTATCTTGTGTGACTTACTTCTTGCTTATAACCATAAACTTTTTATTTTTTCTATTTGCCTTTAGCATTAGAATTGCTTTTATCAGCAAAGATACATCCTACAGCTCTGGTCTCCATGGTGTAAAACAATTTTAAGATGTTGTATTTCAGAGGAAAACAGTAAATCTTCCTAACTGAAATGAGATGAAAAAAAAAGAAACACTAAACAACTTCCATTTTCCATTTTCCCTTCTTGTAGACAAGTGGATGGTCTAAAACAGAGAATTGCAGGAAAATCTATCCCAACTGAGAAGTTTGCAGTAAGGAAAGCTCGACGCTATGCATGTCCTCAACCAGTGAAGCTGATATTACCTGCCTTGGTATTTGTTCTTGCTTTGTTTTCATCCTTTTCAAAAAGAAAAGAAATCAGTATACTTCATTATACAGGGAAGGAATAATATCGTCAGGTATTAAATGTCTGCATTTTATTTTTTTTAAAGAAGTACTGCATTCATGCAATGCAATTTTTGTGAAAAGTATTAGGGACTGGATCATACTACCAACTAAGCAGCAGTCTGAAACAAGCACCAGATTCTTCCTGTGTAAAGTTCAGCATATGGAAAACTGCATTCATGTTCTTTAGGTTGGCAGGATTTTAGTCCTTGTCTTCTAGACTCATTAGGAAGTTAAGGAGTACTTCGGTACTTACTGTTTTTCTGATGAAAATGAAGAGTGGTGGACGGTTTTTGTTGTGGGGTATTTTTTCCCCCCTTGTACTGAGTCTGATTAAATTGTGCAGAAGTTCAAGATACTTTATGAATGCTGTTCTAATTTCCCATATTTAACATCAGAGTCATTAGTATTGCACAGTCTGTTTATATGTGCACAACAGTGATACTTTTCATATGTGTATGCTAAAATCTTTGTACATGCATAATTTACCAACAATTGTACACGAAAAACCTAATTCAAGAAGAAATTTCTTAGGTTAAAGCTCATTGATATAGAAAGAGGAGTCCAAAGAAAACCAATCTACTGGTTCTAAAATTCATTCTATATTAAATTGCATGTAGAGGACTAAGTAAAATTTGTCTTGGGCTTGTACAGCAGAGTGCTTTTAAGTTGTGAGTATATATATCTGATCTTGCTTTCAAATCCAGTATCTTTTCTGTTAATTTAGGATTTTTTTTCATCATGGATTAGGCATAACCAAACATAGCATATGGTTTGTTTCAGTAAGTGTAAATTAGGACTGCAGAACTGAAACAAATCCAGCCTGATGTAGTTGATGATATTAATAACACTGTTTCAGACTTTGATACAGCCAGTTTTTTCTCTGTCTGAAAAAGTACATATTTACAGTACAAGTGCAAGTGCAAATATTTCACTGTATTGTATCAGCTTCAGAATGACATCAGGCTTTGTATTTCAGAGGTGTAATTTCAGTTACGGTAGAACAAATGATACTCTAGTTTGTGATGACTGAGTAAAGATCTTGGCAGCACTTCTTGTTGGTTAGCATTAACCCTCATTCTCCTTAATTTTTACAATGTGATAATGTATCAAAACAAGCTTATTGCTTGCTGTTGTACTGAGGCATCTGGGAAGATCTGTTTCCAGGATTTGCCTTGGTTTTTTTCCAACAAGATTTTGTAGAAATTATAGTGAAATCATGTGTTGGATGTGCCTACTGGAATCACATTTTTATCCAGAAAGTTGTATCTACTTCCAGTTTTGCTCTGTATGGAAGGTAATGATCTATAGCATATATATAAATAAACACAAGTGTGGTTTTGGGTGCATACTTACATAAGTATACTGTATATACAAGCACACACTCAAATGCACTCCAAATTTACCTATCATCCTTTAGCAAGAAACCACTTCTAGCTCACTCTTTAGTTCATGCAGCTGAGGCCACAAGTTGAACCTAAAGCATCCAGTGTTGCTAATGTGTTATGTGGGTGACGGTAAACTGTCCTGATAAAATCTGTTCAGTTTAATTTTTGAAGATCTCTGGAAATACATAGTATAAATACATAGAAATAATAGTAGAATCCATTAAAAAGATGTCAAAACATTCAAAACTTGGAAACCCAGGTTAACTTTGTCAGCACACATTCGTAATTTTTCCTTTCCTATTCCCAGATGTTTTGTACCAAAACAAGCTTTGGTAGTATTTTTATGTACTCAAAAATGTTCCACAACAGCCTTTTCAGAGGCACTCTTTAGTTAAATATTTGTGCAATTCCATGAGGTTTTCTCACCTGTTTGGTTGGTTGGTTGGTTGGTTTTGATTTTTTTTTTTTTTAATCAGGAAATGATGTATGTCTGGAATGGATTTGCAATTGTGGGCAAAAGAGCAGACCTCACTGAAAACTTACTGGTAACAATTGAAAAAGAAGAAACTGCTCTACAAAATGCAACTAGTAAGTGATCAATTAAGGTAGAATTAATAATCTTATAAGAAATGTTGACGTTTTTCTATGCTTCTGTCTGCTGATATTCTGCAAAGTGAGTGTTGGCTTTGACAATGTGCTAATTAAGTCAAAGTATGGAAATTTTGAAGCCATGTGAAAGTTAAGAGCAGTTCTTCAATACATTCTTTATGCAGCTCAATTGATGCTGCAGACAAATACAGAAAACTCAAGGACATGAGGTTATTAGTTACAGAACATGACTGATCTAGCTTAGTTTTTCTTGTTTTTGAGAGTGTTCTTGGTCCATAATCTACAAATGTCTTAAATGTCTGAGAAATACTTTCTATAAACCAATTTATATCACACTTTATTACAGAGGACGCATGCTCATAGAATATGACAGAGTATAAATGATACGATGAAGTGCTGTGCATGAATGAGTCTGTTTTTTTGTTCTACTTTCTGGCAAAATACAACATGCTTGCTAGTTGTAAAATGAAACATACTTTTAACAAATGAACTTTGACCATGGTTTTACATCTTGGGGTAATGTTTATAGAATCAGCCCATAACTTACTCCTAAAAGAATTTAAATTAATTAATTGCAACTGGTTTACTGCACAAGTACTTGATTTTATCAGATTTTATCAGGATGATTCTGTCACCTGTCATGTGAATTTTTTGGTAGAATTCTCTTGAGTTTTTCTAGAATAAATATTACCATTTTGCATGTGAAACTTTTAAAATGATAATTCACTAAAATAATTTCTATTGAACTCAGATTCTAGTCACACTTATGCACAATTTAGCAACTTAATTTTATCAGTGGTTAGAACAGCAATTCTGAAACATTAAGATATATTTAAGTATGATTTACAGTGTAAATTGAGGTGATGCATAAGAAATTTTACAGGGACGTGCAACAAATAGATAATGTTCAAATCTGGATGGTATAATAAACCAAATGAGGGTAACCTGCAGGGCCATTGTTTGAATTTGGCTCCTTTATTTTCTGTGTTGCCCTTCAGTTTTGTGCAGAATCAGTAGTGTGCCTCTTAAATCTCAAGTGTTTTCCTTTTCTGTTGTTGTAATGTTAAAACAAAAGTGTACTGATATGCAAGATACTTGCAAATAAAGTAATTCCCATGAGCTCCACATGGAGGGTTCTGGCAGAACCTGTTTGAAATCCGGTGCTATATTGTGCAGAGGTTTGTACTAGAAGTGCTCATCAGCTGTAATAGTGAAGTAAATTTCCTATCAAATTCCTAAATAGAGATGTACAAGGTACCAAAATAAAAGCAATGGAAATAAAATCACTGTGGTTTTCATATGGAAAATCAGTTTGCAAATAGGATATAGTCTGGAAGTGTATTTACTTTCTGTGTCTTTTTTTTAGTAATAACTTCAGTAAGATGTAATTTTATTATGGACTTCGCATATGTGATCTTGATCTGCTTTTAAAGATACAGAGTCAGTGAAGATAAAGACTCTGATTACCACAGTTGTTGCTGAATCCCTAAAAAAAGGAGATTAAGGCTGCTAGCAGAGTATGACAAGGTTACAATATAATTTTAATAGACAGATTTAGTAGTAGTAATGTCAAAGTATTGCTAAGGTCCTGTGAAAAGAGGGTGTTGATTATACACAAAGGTCACTTAGGGATAGAGACTTCACAGAACTGTTTTTCCTTCATTTGCTTCGCATGAACAGGCACAGCATGGAATCTCTCAAAGACTGAAAGTAATTTTATGTTGCATAGAGCTGAAAATAGATATGGTAGAAGGAACAAATGAAAGACATTAGTGATGTTTGTCGTCCCCCCCCCAGGATTTCTGGGAATCTTTTTTTTTTTCATTTCCAATATATAAAAAAGAGAATACGTAACTTCAAGAAAACATCATTTTTTGCTTGTTTTTTGTCCTGGTAATGATACTTCCTTTGGTGTAGAGCACTGCAGCTGCAAAGATGGTTCTCCCACATTTATTGCAAGGTTGTCTCTGTTAAATTGGCCTGTGCATTTGTTGTCATTTAGTGTTAATGTTTTGGCATAATAGCTTTTATTCTTTTGGGAAATGAGAGTACTAGTTGAAGTTGTTAAAGACTGGTGAGCCTTTACTGCCATCAGTGCATGCCCCCAGCAATTTCAATGAATGAGTCCTTCAGGGGACAGTCGTAGAATCCAATACCTTAGCCTAGCAAAACAGGGCAGAGAGAATGCTAAGTACTCAGGCACTGCACTTCTAGTATCACTAAAAGCGCAGTCTGTCAGTTACAATCTATCAAGACTTTTGGGTTTAAACACAGACAGAAATAAGGCTGAATGTGGTGGCAAAGCACTTTGCAGAATCCTAAAATGCTTTAGTCTTGCAAGTTTCAGAACTGTTTACGTAGGATTTTTTTGGCAGACTATTAAGGAAAAAATTAATGTGACCTTAGAGAGCTGGTAATTAGTTGTAAACAACACGATCTGAAGGGAGAGTGTTTTGCTTCCTGAATTGCTAATGTATGTGGTGCCATCTGTCTATCCATATGTGTTTTCTTTCCTTTCTTTTCCTTGCTTGTACCCAGCAAATGCTACAAACTAAGGGAACTAAAATGGATCACACTTGTTAAGTAAATTTTGAATTGATTCAAACACCCTCTTTATCTGGTATTTTTAGTCCTATTGAACATAAAACTTTATTGAATTTTTCAAATATTACACTACTACTGAGGCTTCTCAAACATTAGAGATGATAAAAATACTAGTAAACATGATTTCTTGAATTTGTACTGCAAAATGATACTTCTGAAGAGTTCTGTAAGACAGAGTAATGGTGTGGTTTTACAGGGTTTTTTATGCTACTGGTGCTACTGGAGGTCTGCCAGTGGTCTGTAACAGGGGAAGCTATTAAGATAATATGATGGTTTCTGTCTCACTGTAGTTTTAGCTATTGCAAGTAAGAAATCTTTAATTAATGACTGTTTATGTAATGTATTTAATTAATTACTTTAATCTTCAGTTAATGAAGTTTATGCCTCTTTGTTGGATGTTTCAGTTTCTTCTTATTTCTTCTTTGCCTGTCTTTCAAGAGAAAGATATGGATGTCATGGACACATCTTCTTTAGTAGACAGTATTTTAAATCATGACTGAAGGTTATGTACATTTTGAGGTATAGAACAACATCCTGTGTCTGAATACATATTCCCTATTGAAAATCTAATTTTCCTTTTCATGATGTCTTCAAATTGTTTGACATATCTCACTTTTACTGTTAGATCACAATGAATACTATGTGGATGATGCGTGCATGTTGCAGCTGCTGAAGGGCCTCTGTCTGAAACATCTGGGAAGACTTATGCAAGCTGAATTATGTTTCAGTAAAGTAATTCAAAGGTAAAAAAATAACAGAAATAGATTTTCTAGCTTTTGGTGACATTTCTGATACTCTTGTTGCAGCTGTCATGTTAGAATTTTGAACAATTAAACATCATGTTAAGGACGTGGAATTAAAATACCTCTGAAAGTAGTTAGAGAACCAGAAAACTTTGTATTTTTCTGTAGCAATTTAACACTTACTATAGCTTTATATATGTGGTGTTTGAGGCTAAGTAAATCAAAATGCCAGGTAACATACCCAAATACATTTGGAATTGTATTTGCAATAATAGTAAGTAAGTAAGGACAATTCATATAGGTTTCCTGTTTGTTTGTTTGTTTGTTTTATTCCGTATTTAGTACTTCAGTAGTTAATGCTTCCCCATGTAGATGAGAAGTTGTTACATGTTTCAGTTGAAGACTGGTTTCTCTTCTGTTACGGATTTTCAGGTGTCAGATCCATACCAGCTTTAATAGCTTTTCTATATAAAACATGAGCAAGGTACTGATCGTAGTTGAAAACTTCTTATAAGTTTTTAGGTATTTGGGCTGAAGAAGCATATTTAACATGTGCAATGTTTCTAACAAGTGATTTAGAAAAATTAATAATCGAATTTGTTATTGAGAATTACGTGTGTTTAAATTCTCTTGCCATCTTGTTTTCTCTTACTGTTTCTAAGATCCCATGTGAGTTTAGTCAAGCACATTGCAAATCACAGGGCAGAGGGGTTTGACTGGTTGCACGTTAAAGGAACACTATTTCTGAAACATCTTTTTCCAAAGGTAGTTGGCAACTGGCAAGCTTTTATTGCTGAGATACTTCTAAAAATCTAAAGACAACAGTTCTTCATAAAGTGCATGAGTGAGAGGAAGGTTCCTGGTGAATTGAGTACCTACTATTTTTCTCAGCTTTATTTTCTATATACTTAGGGCTTTTATAGTGCTTTAACACTGTTTATCAATGTGTACAGAATTAACCAGTGAAAAGGCTTAAGAACGTTTTTTCTGGCTATGTGCTATTACAGGCAGTGATTCCTTTTAAAAGTTAACTGGTCACTCGAGACAGGGTTGTAAGTAACCATTTCTCTATTTTTCTGGTTTTCTAGTGAGAAGCAAATAAAATATGACAGTTACTTGGTGCCATTCACGCTGTATGAATTGGGTCTTCTGTACAAACAACAGGATGAGAGAGAAAAAGCAATAAGATACATAGAAACTGCAAAGTAAGTGGATTTTTTTTAATCACCTTGTAAATTAAGAATAGCTGAGTATTTGTAGCAATGAAGACACGTTTTTTTCTTCCTGACAGCTTCCTTGCAAAATCCAAGTAATTATAAATCTGTGCTCTTGATTCACAGAACTTGTCCAATATAGTTGAATTTTGCAGTTTCATGAAACTGTCCCTCAGACACAGTGGAGTAGGCAGATTCAAATAAGACACATTATGAAGGGAAAATGTTTCTTTCTCATATGGGCTTCAGAGATGCTGAGGGTCCACTGCACACATGGGATGAAGCTGGAGAGTCCAGCAAAGGGATACGTACCATTCTGTCCCAGAGGGCAGCTGTGGGAATTAAATCAGTTCCACTAAAGGTGTTCATAAGAGTAGGTTAAAAGCCAGTACACCAGTCTGACCACACCCCTTATTCCTTTCACATGGTGTCGCAGGAGACCAGTTGAGAGTTTAACTTACTGTGGAGCAGCATATTTGCATCATCTGTAGATTGTAGTATGAGATAGAATGTCCCTTGTGTTTACAGAGAAGTAGCTCAGTCCTGTAATAGTGTCCCCTCATGGGGTTTTGTTTGTTTGTTTGTTCATTTGTTTTGGGGGGATGGGATTTACAGAACATGATTTCTGTAAATATGATGTTTATTACTCTGGCTGAATTGTATTCTGAGTTGGAACATAAATTTTCTACTAATACTCTTTTCTGTAGTATTTTGGCTTGTCTTTTCACAGCAAATTTCAGTAATTGGGAGGGCTGTTAAAAGGATCAAAATAAGTGAAAGAAATGCTAAGACATGGGTTCAGTTTATCAGAACATTTAATTTTAGTACCTGTCTAAGTCTTCTTTGCTCAATTTATTTGCTCAAATGTAGCTTTAAATGTCTCATAACTCATCTGTGTGTCAATCTCCATTTCATCTTGAAAGAATAAAGACTGTTAACTTACAAACATATGAAGTAGAAACAATTCAGTCCAAACATCTTTTTCTTAAAGTAAGTTGTCTTTTTTGCAGAAACAACTACAAGGAATACTCCATGGAGTCCAGGTTGCACTTCAGAATTCATGCAGCACTTGACAGCTTGAAGGTGTCACCTGCTTCAACACCTTGAATGAGGAGGGATGCTTTTCATGCATACAATAAATAGCCTACACAATCTTTTTGCAATCTTTTTTTAATCACAGAGAAGAACATAATGATTGTTTTCTGTCACTTCTGATTTGATGTATGTCATTCCTTTAGACATTTTCTGTATAGCGCCTGTACTGTATCTATGTGCTGTTTTAAAGAAGACCTTATATTTTATTTGATAAAAATAATTTAATATTTGACTTGAATGGGGGATATTTTTTAAAAAAAAAGGTGATGGTGCAATAAAGTTTAATGAAAATATTTTTTTTATATAAGAACAGATGCAGGTTATGCAGTGGAACTGGTGATAATTTCTGCACTTTTTGGAAGTTTTATTTTGTGCAGTACACTTGAGACTTTTTTCCCCTCTGGAACAAAAATGCAGTGTCTGCAGATAACCTTACCCACATTTTTTGGCATACCATATTCTGAAATTTGTGTTCCGGAGGAAAGAATTAGTCATCTTTGACTTAATTTAATTTTGGGAACAAAATGAACCTGTCTGAAGTGCAATATTTTTACTCTGTCAGATGAAGCTAAGCAGGGCTTCAGATGAAGCTAAGCAGGGCTACAGTTACGATGTCTTTGCAGGTCTGTTTCAGTCAAAAGTGCTTACAGGGGATATTTTTCACTTGTAGAAAAGCAGAGCTACAAAGGACATTATGTCCTTGTTTTAAAGTAGAATCAGCAGTCTTAAGTTGATCCTGACAGATTTATTTCAACAAAATAAATAATTTTATTTCTAACAACAAAAAAAAAAGCACTGAGAACAGTCATTTTGGAACTTACACAGGATGTCTTTCCCAGTGAGAAAAGACTGGGAAATTTTGCCTGATGTCTACCCCAAATAATTCGTGGCACAACTGAAACTGGTTGTTTCCCACCTTTGCTGTCATGGATCTGGAGAAAGGATTGTTCTTTTCCTTTTTGAAGCAATCGTTTAATATTTGTAGACTAATACCATAACTGGTATTCTCTCTTTTTGGATCCCAACCAAAGTAAATGAAATTTGGTGGATTTATGTACTCTCCTAATGATGAGTTATAATTCGTATTAGAGGAAGTTGATAGTGCATCCAAAAGTGAATCCACTTTCAAGCTTGCAGTTAAGAAAATTTGCATATTCTAGTCTAATTTCTACCAAAAATGTGCAGTAAAATTGAGATACTTATAAGTGGATGCATTTTTCTTTTCATGCTTATATGCAAACAGCAGTATCAAACTGAATTTCCCATTTATTTAGATACACAGATTCTAGCTGTCTGTTCTTAAAAATATATTTGATTTTTATTTAAATATACACCCAATAACTGTTCTTTCATTAGCTATTGCAAAACTTGCCATTTCCATATTTTATCCATGTTCAGTATGTTTACTTCTGCACAGTAAATTCATAGTACCTATGCTCATGTATGTGATTCGCTGCCCTTACTACCACCCAGGCAAAGTCAGGACAAAAGAAATAGGTGAAAAATGTGTCCTCAGTAAATGAGTAACTGAAGTTTCTAATTAAACAGTCAATCTGATCTAAATGCTGTAGCAATTTTTCTCAGGTTACTGAGAACACAGCTTTCTTCTATGATTTATTAATAACAGGGTCATTTAATTGCTTATAATTCTGTAATAGAGTGGTATATTTACAGGAGAAGTAAGATTTTAAAAATACTAGCTAAATAAACATACTGGGTCTTTCAGAATGAAAGCCTGATCCAAAGTCCGTTGGTTTGGATTTGTGCCTGTTGTAAATGTGTAACAGTTATTGTGTAAAACTATAGACACTTGAGTTTGAAGCTTAGATACCTGAGACACTGAATTACTGATAAAATATGCATGCTTCTTTTAAAATATATTCAGTTCAGTGTAGCTAAACCTCAAAACAGAGATCAGCATATACTGTCAACTGACTTCTCTAAAGATTTGCCCATTTACATATATCTGATTGTGAACTGTAGTGAGCATAAGCTCATATATTTTCAGAAAATACTTTTAGTGCATCTGTGGGCATTATATGTTCAGTTTAGGATTATTTTGGTTTAATCTGATTATTGGATTGGGGTCTACTTCATTTTTATATAGAAGGTGATGGGAACAATTGCCAGTAAAACTTCTGTAATTTGTGTTCCAAATAGTGTACGTCACTCTAGAAGAGTTAGTTACAGCTGGGACTACAGACTCTCAGGGTGGAGCATGATGTAGTCTCTGATCTCTTGTTTTTGTGGGGAGTGTCTTACAGCTAATATTTTATGGGTGGTTTGAGATAGAAATCAAAATTAACAGGAAATGAACAACGATCTTCCTTAGAAACTGATTTTTTCAAAGTTTAGTACAAAGCTTCAAGAAGCAGTGTACTTTTTTCCTTAGGTGATGTTACTGACTGAAGAGAGAGTAAAAAGAAATATTTTCTTTAGTTCAGCCTTCCAAAGGTAATAGTAGTTCCCTGTGTATGTTATACTGTGTTTATTTTGGGATCAGCCTTTTTGCACTCCTGCAGAGAACAGGCTCATCATGACAAACTTGCAGTACCCTCTGTAGTGTTTTGAGGACCCAATATTAAATGCTATTAGAGCTTGTCTCTTTTCTGTGCTGCTGTTCCAAACTTTGCTAGAAAGATTGATTGATTTGGATTCTTAGCTTTAAGCTTTATTCTGGATATTTTTTTTCCAAGTTTTAGCAATGGAAGTATAGATATATGAGAGTGATTTGTAACCCTTCAGTTAAGGTAGGTCTCCACAGAGCTGCAAGAGATGCTTAGTTTTCCAAATGCTGCAGAGAAGTGCATGTCTCCTTGACACAATGCATCTGTGATGCAGTATTACTTAGAACATTATGTCTGAGTTAAGTGATTTCTGTCTAAGAGTTAAGACCAAGGGTCTGTGGCTTCTTTTTAATCTGCTGAATTCTCTACTGGGCCTTAAATACAGCTCTGATGTAGTCTTAACTGCTGTTTGTAATATTCACTGCACATGCTCATCCTCCATGGGAATTTTGAATATTGTGCTGAGACTTAACTAAGCAAAGCTGATCATTTACCTATGATGCTATAGCCTCTCTTGATAATAGTAGAAATTACAATATATACAAGAACAAATTTAGTTTGTTAGTTTAAGCAAGCAAGGCTAAGTTTATAGTTACATAATGATAAAAGGTCATTTAGTTTTTGCTGATAATAGATGTATTTTTTTTTTAAGATAAGCAATAATAAATTAGCCTGGTTGTAGGACAAAGCTTCTTTTTGATTAAGAATTGCCTACTTAGAAACTATTGCAAAAAATTTCTTGTGTGTGCATATCAATCAAACATTTAATCTGTTGAAAGATCATTGTACTACAGTTTGTAAGTCTTTATTCATCAGTTTTTAACAGAAATTGAAAGCAAATATATGTTAAAAGAAAGCTGATGCAAGATTGTTACATATCTGTTCTAGCACACATGGGGTAGCAGCTGTATGTAGCACTTCATGGCCAGAGAAATGTACAATAATCAGATCTTGTTACGTTTCTAAAACACCTTGGAAAGTAATGTCTAAAACAAGTAATTTCTTGTAACAAATTCAACTTAGACTTCGCAGTTATTTTATAACTAATCTTAATGTTTCATATCTTTTGTTTCTGTATATTCTTAAACTGCCTAGTTCAACAATGAATGTTTATATTTGCCCTGGTGCTGCAGTCTTTTTGCTTCTTATCTACTGAGGTTTGCACATGTTCTTATCTGGTACTTGATGCGTAAACAATGAGGGCAGAAAAACAGAAAATGAGGAATGAAGTATGTTTTGGTTTAAAGAGCATGTAGAAATTCATTATGATGCACTGGAATGGATTTTCACTTCAGATTAATAAATCACCTATGCTTGTGCTACTGAGTGCTGAATTTGGCACTGTATTCTACTTGTACATCAAGAACCTCCAGCTGAGATTTACCAAAGCATTATCATCAAAAAACACTTGATCACTAGTTTATAAATGCTACCTTAGGCATAGAGCTCTTACACAACCTTTACAAAGCTGCTGAGGTCTGTTGAGTGAATAAAGGG
Organism: Promerops cafer; assembly: GCA_013398275.1. Taxonomy (NCBI): domain Eukaryota; kingdom Metazoa; phylum Chordata; class Aves; order Passeriformes; family Nectariniidae; genus Promerops; species Promerops cafer. The sequence continues at coordinate 4,791 of VZSE01003277.1, read as the reverse complement.
TCTTCTGAATGTAGATAGCAAACATAAAATAAACTAAGGGTTTTTTTTCTTTGTTTGGGTGGGGGGATTGTTGTGCTGCTGGTGTTTTGAGATTTTTTAAAATTGTGTTTTTGTGTTTTTCCCTTAATCTGGTAATAAATGCTATAGGACAGCTTCATAAAGAAACAGTGTGGCTCTTAACTTTTCAATTGGTAGAAGAGTACCTTCTAGAAAAAAAGTCAAGAGTTCATGGTTAGCATAACAAATTTAATGCTTAGTGATTGCAAGATTAAATACGTTGCTCTTTGTAGTAGTGTAAGCATGTACTTCTAGTCTGTAGAGAAGCACATGTCAGCTAGTAATCCCAGGTAGGAACATCTTCCTAGATTTAGTCACTTAGCTGAAGAGAGAACTTCTTCAAACACATAAGCAGTAGGAGATCTGTGTCAGGTCTTCTGTTCCATGAAAATTAAAGTGGGCCAGATTCAATATCTGTGCCATTGAAGCATGGAGAATACTTAGTGTTCATGTCATGTGACTCTGGGAAAAGTTTAGGTTTTACTAAAATCCTGCCTGAGAGGTTAATGGTCTTACCTGCTTGAGCATGTAAATGTGGAACTCAAAACTCATTACTGTAAAGTGGATATAAGAGTATATAAGGATAATTTTATTGACATACTTAAATGACATGTTACTTCAGTATTTACAGTCAGGGAGGGATATGTAAAATTATGTTAGTGCTACTTATATAGTTTATGTTAGGCTTAACTTGTTCCAGAGCATTAGGTGATCTTCAGAATTAAACTTGGTTGTAGAGAAGAAGGCAGTATGAATTTAAGTATGATTTTATTTTCGTTACAGTTTTGCTCAAGGTGCTAGAACTTACATCCAGGCAAAATGCAATGCCTAAATGTACTCAGGTACAGATATATAAAACTTTCATTTCTAACACCCAGCCCACCTCGATTAGATTGTTTCTCTCTTTTAAGGGAGGTTCTGTTTTGCATGCTTTGATGAACTTACGTTAGCAGTATTCTACAAAGGAATCTAGCTGTGGTTTAAAATTTCATATGGTGTAGAATATGCATGCTCAAGGTTTACTTGGAAAAGATGCATAGCTTAAATTTCCAAATTCTAGTCATATCACTAAAGTTGCTTCAAATGCATCTGTATTAGTTTTTACATAGGAACATTGAAAACTTGTTGACAATGAGAGAATGTCAGATATTCCTTCACCTACAATTAATTTGTTTTACATTTTGAAGAAAGTTTAGATTTGCTTTTTCTATAATATGCATAAAATTCAAGATCAGTTTCTTTTCACAACCCAAATGGAAAGTACTCCTCCTATCGTTTACATTAATTTTATTAGCATTTTATTAGCATTTTAATTGCTGTGGAAGCAACTTCATTTACTGCAAGGAGTAATACTAATAATACTATAATCATTGTGTTTATTTCATGATGAGTCTTTGAAGTGGAAGCTACTTTAAATCAGATATTTGTGACTTAAAAGGAAAAAAGGTGAAAGTGAAATTTATTGTGGGGAGTTCAGAGTGGCAATAGAAGATGAACAGTTACATCAGGATGTTACTTTAAATGCAGTGTACTCTGGAAGCCTATGATAATACATGTAGTGAGTATCAACTTACAGGCTGTTTTTCTACAAGCTAAGATTTTAATAGTTTAGGCAGAAAAAAATAAATAAGCCTTGCCTGAAAAATAAAACCTGCAACCCAAAATATTGTATGCTGTTGAGTAATAACAGTTCTTCTTACTGAAAAAGTCAGTCTTTTAAGGAAATCTGTGAAAGAGCCAGATACAGCACATATCCAACATCTTAAGTTAGCTTATGTGAAAAGTTACTTACAGAATGTTACATGTTGGAAGGGACCTCAGAGATCATCTGGTCCCAACCCAACCCCCCACCGTGGGCAGGGACACTGTGGGAAATGGAAAAGGTAAGAGGATTTTCAGAAGTTACGGGAAGACAGGCCTCAAAACTAAAAGAGCAAAGAATGTAGCACTAGCTGCAACTGCAATGCCTGGAAGTAAATAGATACAATACCTCTATATTATATATAGATATCTATATATATCTATATGTCTCTATATATAGCAAGGACATGACACAATAGAACTATGTTTTAGTGCTTTATAGAAGCAAGTTTTAGCAAGCAGAAAAATACGTCAAGCAAGATAGTAGAGAAAGCCTAAAAAAGAAGTATTATCCATTGTGTTTAACAAGCAAGCAGTGTCTGTAGCAGGTGTACATGTGCTTTTAGAGATCGCTTAAAACATTTGTCTGTAAACTTTAGAAGCACACAGTATTGGCTAAAGAAGTTTTAAAATGCCCTGTAATTCGGAGATCTTTGGCTGCTTGTGGCAGACGTGAGTGATGAACCATCTTCTGTGTCTCGCCCCTGTAAACTAAGAGATTGATGCTTAAAAAAAAGCTCCTGGAATGCCTGTCTGGCTGCCCTATCTCGTTTGCTAATATGCCAACAAATTGGTGCCCCTCTGTGTGAGGACAGTATTCATTTTAGAATCCTTTGTTGAGTGTCTGGTCGACTATTGCTAGAAGCCCCAGAAGAGGTAAAAAGTGTGCCGTTGCCATGAAACACACTCTCTCTCGCAAGCAAAGAGAATCTTCCCCCTGCGCCTTCCTGGACGTCGGACAGAGTGATGTGAGAGAGGGATCTCTGGGGGACTCGGGATGGGACAGAGTATGTCCAAAGATAAATGGCATGCTTTTCACCAACTTCAGACACTTAAAAAAAAAAAGAAAAATCTCGCGCAAATATCCAGAAAAATGAACTGAAAGACTTGCTGACTTGGGTAAATACAAATTTTCATTCCATAGATCCAAAGTCTGATTTAAGCTATGATTTCTGGGACTTGGTGAACTGGAAATTATATAATGCCCTCACTGTTAACAGAAACGAAATTGTTGCGAAATTATTTCCTGCAGATCGTGCACTTTTGGAAATTATTAACCAGATTGAGTCTCCCACGGCCCCTTCTGGGTGCCAGAACAAATCCGCGGCACCCCCCGGGCCCCAAAGGGAACCTGCCTCCCGCCCCCCGCGGCCCAAACCGACCTAGTCGCCACAGCGACTGCGCGTCTCCTCCCGTTCCTCACAGCGACCCTGTGATTCTCCCGGCTTCCCAGAGCGGGGTCCCGAATTCCGCCGCTCCCCCTGGCACTTCTGCGGCTCCCCCAATATCCCACAGCGGCCCTCCGGTCCCCGGCTCCGTCTGTGCCTACTTCCGGGTCTCAGACTGAATGCGTCACCGCACATGCGTCGACGTTCCCCTTTCCCGATCCCTCCGCTCTGCCGGGGGTGGAATCCCCGACCCTCCGGCGGCCTCGGCCGGCCCCTCCCAGCTCTCCTCGCTCGATCTCGGCGCTCCCGCTCCCGCCGTCCCCCCGACCGACCCGTTCCAACTCTCCCCTCCTGGGCTCGGCGCCTCCGGACTCGGCGCTCCTCCGACCGCCACTTCCCGTACTAGGCCGCCGGGTGCGCGCGCAGGCCTCCGTCCCAGTGCTTGGGTTTGCCCCGCGTCCCGGCTCGGAAACCCAGCGCCTGCCGTCCCTCGGGGCGGCACGACCAGCCCCCGTCACCCCCCTCCTTCGCGGCCGACGCCATGGTTACCCGGGTCCCTCCGCGCCCGCCGCGGGGCGCTCTAACCGCCGCCAGCGACAGTCCATTCCTCCATATCCTTCCACCGCTCAAACCGGCGCTAACTTCGCCCCTCGCCCGCCTTCCGCCACAGCCAGCGGCCGGCCCGGCCCCGCCTGAGCTGTGCTCCCGGATCACCGCCCCGCCGCGGAAGCGACAGGCCCCGCACCCGTCCCTTGCTTCTCGGTTAGCTCAGTCCCGCAGCTGTTTCTGCTTTCACAGGGCTGCCGGCCTGCTTTTAACCAGTCGTTTTAACAATCCGTGTACCGATCCGCTCCCCCAAACCCTTTTGCCCCCGAACCATTTTTCGCCGCTTTTGCCCTAGGCACCGCGCCGGCCTTTTGCCGCGGCTCCGGCATCGGCGTGCCAACCCCCCTCTTTAGCTACGACACCAGCACAGCCCCCCGCCGCCTTTCCCGGGGCCCCCACACAGGGCGGCCCTGTTCCCCGACCGGGCAGCCCCGCTCTGGAGCCGGGCTTCCGCGCCCCTGGGCCGGGTGGCCCGCCTCCCGGAGCGGCGAGCACCGTCTTTGCTGACCGCTGTTTACCTAATAGCTCGTACGACACTCCCTCTCAGAGGGACGGGAAAGGGATCTCCATTTCTAACAAATGGGAAGTTTCAAACTTTTCCTGATATTCGAAAAATACCAAACGGTTTTTGCTATGGTAATGGGGCAGGATGCAGGGACGGGGAGAGCAGACAGTTTCCATCCACAGCTGAAATGCCTCACCCTGCACTCTCAGCCAAAATGACAGCCAGCGCAGCCAGTGCTTGGAGGACAGATGCCTAACGCTAGTCCCAGTGGCTGTCTCGCCTGTTTTTACAACTCAACTGTCAGGCACAGACTCCTGCTTGGAACAGCTAAGGTACACAAGTATCAGACACTGGACACAATTCAGATGATGATATTAAAGAACTCAGAGAAGCAATAAAAGACAGTGGGTTGGCTTCTCCTTATTTTAACAGCATGGTGTAAAATATTTTTAACTCTTATGACCTTGTTCCGGTAGATGGATGCAACGTGGCCTCCATGATTTTATCCAACTTGGAATACATCCTGTGGGACTCTGAGTGAAGGAAGCTGACGCAACAGCCTGCGGCCCAAAGGATGGATGCACGCAGGCTGCG
>VZSE01003276.1:25289-119580 GCA_013398275.1 Promerops cafer | reverse complement strand
AGTTTCAACCGTGTTTCATGGGGAAGACTGTGGTACAAGAGAGACTCCTCTCTCCCCTGATGGACTGAGAATTGATTATCTAAGTGGTGGTAACTTGATCAGGTTTCCAAAGTTTTGTCTCACTGTGGTTTGGTGGAAATTGGGTGGGAGGAGGAAGAAGAATGTTTGGAAGGTTTTCATTCTGTTTCCTGTGTGTTCCTGATTTTAGTTTGTAGTTTAATAAAGTTTTTTTTCCCTCTCTTTCTAAGTTTGAGCCTGCTCTGCTCTGTTCCTGGTCGCATCTCACAGCAGTTAGTTAAAGAAAATACAATTTCATGGGGGCACTGGCATTGGGCCAGCGCCAAACCCTGACACCTCCAACCTTTAAACTATTGTAATGCCTGTAGGTATCTTCTTGGTATCTCATAGTTTTAAAGTTAAGTCTTGCTTTAGTGAATATTTTGAATAGAAGGATGTGTTGTTTATAATGTCAGTAATACACTTAGACTTGTGGATTTTTATATTGTTTTGCATGTATACCCTGAGATTGGCTCTGTTGGTTAGAGCAGGGTGCTAATACTTCCAAGGTTGTGGCTTTTGTCCCCAAATTGGCCATTCACTTTAAAGTTGGGCTTGATGATCCTTGTGGATCCCTTCCAACGCAGAATATTCTGTGATTCTGATTTTGTGTAAAAAGAACAAATAATAGCTTGATAATCCCTACAAATAATTAACTATTTGTCTTCACACATTCATTGTAATTTCCTTTTGTGCTGTGCACCAAATGAAACTTCCTTCTTCATTTTAGTTACAGGAAAGAATAAATGATCTAGAAAAAGAGAACGAACTCTTGAAGGAAAACTATGATAAGCTGCATAACAGGTAAGTTATGGTTTCTGTATATAAAAAATTAGGTTCCTGTCCTGTTGAATAGGTCTTCATTCACTACATGCTGGAATGTGTGTATTGAGTGTTTGTGCACACATGTAAATATGTTTGTGCTCCAGTTTATGATATCAATAAGCATATATGAAAACATTCATTATATGCTGCCTGTGTTTCATCTCTCCTGTTGAAATGGACCAACGTGTTCTAATACTCTTGAAACAGTAGGTTACTACTTTTAAAAATGTAATTAAAAATAAGTAAAGTCACTTTATTTTGAACATAAATGGAAGAAGTTCTTATTTGAATTTCTCATTATTTTCTTTAGAGTTATTGTTGAAAGAAGGATACATCTAGGTAGAAATATATTAATTTTAGTTTATTTTGGATTTTGGGATTGTTTCTTTGGTTTTTTTTTAACAAAGGGGTGTTTGAATTTTTGTCTTAAGTTCTTCCAGCATTTCACAGTGAACCTATATAAAGTCTGATACTTGACAGCTTTTCCACTAATTATTTTTGAGGCATGGTTTGTTTCTCTTGTAATAGCTATCATTTCACTTCTACTGATATGGAAAAGAAGTAATTCTAGCCAATTGCCACAAGCATACAAAAGAAAAAAGTGACCTTCAAATGAGCTTTTCCTTTATTGTGAAACCGTGATTTTTTGCATTAAAGAGGGTTAGATAATAAGACACATGTCTTGAGTTGTCTCAGTAAGTAGGTAAAATGCTTGACCTGTTTTCTTGTATTTGAAATTATTTCTCCTCTTAAAGTGTTTGGCTTGTCAGTGTGATTTCTGTCAAAAAAATACCAATGAGTAAACACAATGTGAGTGATACCAAATTTCGTTTATAGTGTTCTTACAATATTTCTTATACTTCTTGTACTGTTTGTGGTGAAATTAAAAATTATAGAAGTGAAAAATGTTGAGTACAAATAACTTAAAACAGTTTTTTACTTGCAAGATGTAACAGTTGTATAATCACAATACTCAGAATTTTGTATAGAGGCAGTTGATCAATTGTCTGTCGCTTAAGTTCATTGTAGATTTCTCCAAAATTTGATCATGTTGTCAATATTTCTGATTATGATTTCTTTTTCTCTCTTATCATTATGCAGAAAAATAACACTTACTAGCAAATCAACTTATAATATTTCTGTTCTACTTAATTAATAGAGAATTTAAGATGTTTAACTAAATAAATTTAAATATTCTTCTATTACTGTGCAGTAACCCACAATATGACTGTTCTTTTATCTAAAATGATCTGTCTTTTCATATAGTTCCATTTAAACATTGATTCACATTTCATCATTCCATGTTGTGGTTTAACCCCAGCCAGCCCCCAGGCCCCTCACAGCCCTTGCTCACTTCCCCACCAGTGGACTGGGGAGAGAATTGAAAGGGTAAAAGCCAGAAAAACTGTGCAGTGAGATAAAGACAGTTTAATAGGGAAAGCAAAAGCCGTGCACACAAGGAAAGCAAAACAAGGAATTTTTTCCTGGCTTACCAGGGGCAGGCAGGTGTTCTTCACCTTCAGGGCCCCATCACACATTACGGTGACTTGGCAGGACAAACACCATCACTCCAAATGTCCTCCCTTTCTCCTCCTTCCTCTCACTNCCCCCAGGCCCCTCACAGCCCTTGCTCACTTCCCCACCAGTGGACTGGGGAGAGAATTGAAAGGGTAAAAGCCAGAAAAACTGTGCAGTGAGATAAAGACAGTTTAATAGGGAAAGCAAAAGCCGTGCACACAAGGAAAGCAAAACAAGGAAAGCAAAACAAGGAATTTTTTCCTGGCTTACCAGGGGCAGGCAGGTGTTCTTCACCTTCAGGGCCCCATCACACATTACGGTGACTTGGCAGGACAAACACCATCACTCCAAATGTCCTCCCTTTCTCCTCCTTCCTCTCACTTTATGCACTGGAAAGTATTCCTTTGATCTGCTCTCACAGCTGTGTGGCCTCCCAGTTTCCCACACCCCCCAGCCCTCTCCCCAGGACAGCAGTATGAAAACCAGAAAAGACCTTGGTTATCTCCAAGCCCTGCTCAGCAGTAACAAAAGCATCTCTGTATTATCATCACTGTGTTCAGCACAAATCCAAACACAGCCCCATCCAGACCACTAGGAAAAAAAATTACCTCTGCCTCAGCCAAAACCAGCACACTGAGTAACAAGAAATTAGAGAAATGGATAATTTCATTATAACCACCGTTTAATGGCTAGCTTTTTCAGTTTCCCATTTTTGCAGTGCAACTCTACTGCAGCTTACTTGTTGCTAGTGGTGGGTAGGAAGTGTCCACAGGTGCTAGATAATGAATAGATCTTTTTAATAGAGGAAAAGAGGCATAAACCCATCCTTTGCTGATGTTATTTTTGGAAAGTTGATAGCAATTTTGCCAAAGCCAAGACTGCAGAACCGCACCTGAAAGGTTTGCAAAGAACAAGTATGATTTTGTCAGTTGACTCCTATTATTTACTCTTTGTCCAAGGAAACAATACATTTTGATAAAAGGTTTGGAGGAGTGGTTTTCATATGACCTTGTAATGCAAATCAGACAATGTTTAAATTCCTTCAAAAGAAACAGTGCCCAATGTGGTTGAGCATTGTAGTTCATCCACATGGCTTCAAATCCAATGAAATACAGTAGATGTGAAAGGCATTCCACGTGGATCTTAAAATTCAAATGAGGAAAGCAACACAAGTGGACTCGATTCAAACCAACCAACATAAACATTAGCATTATATAGGCTTGGATGAAACCTGTCTTCTGAAATGTTCTTCATTTAAACACTGAAATCTTGAACTGCTATCATAGTAACTCTTAATGATTTCTCTGACAGTATAGTCTTCCGAAAAACTGAATTAGATGTAGCTACATCTTTGTGAAGTTATTGTACCTCAAGCTAATAAATGCACGTACAGTTGTCATTAAAATGTGAAAACACTTTCAGAAGTGGGAAAACGAAGGGTATTTAATACCTTTTTTGATATGCTTTGGTCTTTCCTTATGGGACCAATGAGATTTTAAGCAGTTACAGAACACACTGTATCTTTTCTGTACCTAGGCAGTACTATAGTAGATAGTGGGTGCAGTGCATTATATTCTCTGCATATTATCTTCAAAATTATAGGAGAGTAAAATATGTATTATTTTACTGCAGGACTTAGAAGCATTCCTTAAGTTCTTGCATGCTGTAAAAGTCAATCTGTCAAAGTGCAAGATGCTCTGTGCCTGGAGAAATGTATTAAATAGGTTAGGTATACTATGAGGAAACAACAAAATACAGGGAAATAAAACACTTTTTAAGAAGAGCACAACTCTGGCATATAAACCCTTGCCATATACTTCAAAGTCTATAGTTTATGCTGTAATAGTTTATTTTCTTTAACCTTAAGGTCATTCTTCAAGTATTTATGATGTAACTGCACTTACAAGTACTCAGAACCACTGCATGTAGTCACCCATCAGAGCAGGCCATTCTCTTTGAGTCTGCAGGTACAGTCCACAAGGCTCTGTCAGCTGTCCTTTCTGCAATACTTCTTTCTTCTCCTTTGGTTTTTTTGGTTGAGGCTTGTTACATAGATCTCTGGGAGAGATAGATTGCAAAATAGATTCCAGAAGATTTTTTAATACATTTATATATATGTAAAATGTAATATTTGTTAGCTGGTGAGCTTCTGCAAAGGAAAGAGTGTAGGAACTGATTCCTTTGTTTAAAAATTCCCCATAGTTTATGATTTTTCACAGAATATACAAGTGAATAAACTGGTTTATGGTTTGTAAAGATGGACATTTTTCCAGTCAAGAAGAATGCAAGGATTGAACAAAAGTAATATGAAGAGCCTAGTAGTCACTGTCTAAGATATAAGAAAGTACATTACATTGCTTTTTCTTTTTACCTGCAAGGAATTATACTGTAAATTATATAATATAATTACTTTTCTTCCAGTCTGAGTTACACATTTTGTTGTGGTTTCATCAGTTCTGATTCCATATCAATACAGTCCTTGCACATAGATTGGCAGTTTACAAGCAAATAATGTTAAAATAGTTATTCTAATTTCTTTTCCCACTTCTTTTTTTTATTTCTTCAAGTAGGAGAAAGATTACTTTATATGAGCTTCTTAATCAGTATCAGAATTGTTGTTTTACAGTATGAGAAAACTGTTGTCACTTTGTGGTCAACATTTCTTTGACCAGGAGGCTGACTTAGGTTCTGCATGTCTCACAAATTTAAAAGAAATCAGGTGGATGATCCCAGTTCTCTACATTTAAGAGGGTTTGTACACAAAATAAACCAGTTTTGTAGTTGTCACTTGCTGAAGTTTGCAGTTGTGGATTATTCTGGGATATGCTTCTGAGTTCCTTTCCTAGTCCCACAAATGTTGCATACTACCAACTTTTTTTAACTTTAGAGCTCAAAATTAAGGCCAGTTCCTTTGCTCATCCCACAAATCATCCATGTTTTTTAACTGCAGCCTGAGAGAGCCACCTTGGTTTCAAGAGCAGCAGACCAACATATGTTCACATAATTCCTCAGCTACAATGACAGTGCTCTCTCTGCTGCTGAAAGGTTTTTTTCTTGATTATTTTCTGCTGAAGCTGATTTCTAAAAGTCTTTCATATAACATATGTTTTATTGCAGTGTCTTCAGTCTGCCTCATGAACAGCAATGGAAATCAAAGGAACAGCAAATGAAACTGCAAATTGCTAAACTAGAGACAGCTATCAAAACTGATTTAGCAGACAAAAATGAAATCCTTGACAAGATCAAAGTAGAGAGAGGTATATTTCTGAAAAAAGTAGTATATTCTCAAAATGTGAGATTATACCTATGTTGGAGTTGAGATGTACTGCCCAGAAAAGTGTAGTCTCTGTTGCTGGTGTTTTCAAAGCTGCATTTTAAATGTACATTTGCTAAATACACCTAAGTTATGACTATTAAGTGCAAAATGTGACCTAATACAGAATATGGGCTGAATGAGGCTCATATAATTTCAGCTGCATTCATCTGTTGGGTTCATATTTACTCTTTATTCAGTATTTCTTCTCTAACTGGAAGTTCTTATGGAAAAGAGACCCCTCTGACAGTCTCACTCAAATTATAAACTACTATTCTGGTTACTGTACAAAGCTACATGAAGCCCATATAGGCCATTGGCGACATTTGTCTTTAAATTTCATTAATTCAGAATTTTTTAGTATTTTCAGTATATACTAATTTTTATTTACAGCATTGTACATTTAAAATAACACAGTTTTAATCTAATGAGCAGGTTATTTCATCTGTGTTTTCTTCATGCTGTAGGGCAACTTCTTAGTGAATGCTACCTTGCAATCTTTTTTTTATCTCAACACTGATTACTGTACAATATGAAATTTACCAAAGACAAGCACAGAAAGCAAGTGAAAATATTTAGTTTAGAGTTGATTCTTTAAATGTGTATTTTTAAGAGGTGTATTTCTGTGAACAATTGAATGCAATGAAGTGGGCCAACTTGTGAATAATTCTTATGATTATGGGTTGAGTTCAGCACGTGCTTACCATTAGGATTCTCAGTAGCTCTGATGACTTCAAATACCAGATTGAATATTTAAACATTTTATTTGACTACAGCAAGTGTTTGCAAAATTAGCCTTAACTGATACTAAAATAAAGATGCCTTAAGCTACATTATTATGCAGTTATGACATACTAACAGTTGTTACTTGTAGCATGATTATGAAAAAACTGGCATTCCATCTTTCTTTTCTTTCCTGTTTAACTGTCAAGTGTTCACCATCCCTTCCCCAGGTAGCTTGTTGTACTCCTAAACTGAAACACCAGGGTACTACACTTCCAATTTTTATTGAATTGACTCTAGCTGCAGCTAGAATAGATGTTCTAATATCCTTCTAGGCCTCTGTATATAGGATTTGATTACAGCTCTGTCTTTCACAACACGTAGGCAGTATAACTTTCTTCACTCACATATTTCAGAGCATCTGCCTTTGCTGCACACTCCTGTTTGAAGTTCAGTAGGAGAATTGAAATGAATGTTTTTCTTAACGTACTGCCTAGATTAGTGTAGAAATAATGTCTTGTCTTCCCTTTGTAGTTTGGCATATCAATCTTTTTCCTAAACTTTTCCAGGTCTAGGAAAGATGGTAAAATAAATGAAGCCTTGAAAATTCTTAGTGCTACAGGAGACCAACATCATCTTGATGTTTTCCATGTCCTCCTCCTGTATTTCCCTTTTAGAATGACCCTGTAATTTGATCTGAACGTTTTAGTAGTAGTTTTTTTTACTAAAAAACTATGTTTTTTCTGGCCATAACATCATAATGTGCTTTGTAATACTTAAAAGAAATGTATTTAGATAGAAAGTAGAGTGACACTATATTTTCCTTTTTTTTTTCTAATATGGTACTTGCAGAAGCTCTATCACCCTTCCACCAGCCTCATTTCTCTTAGACGTTTATTCTCGTGTTTCTTGTCTTACCAGTATTTCTCAGATTCTCAGCCATAAATTACAATAGCTGTTCAGTTCATGTTCATTGAAGCTTACTAACAGTAGTGTTTCATGCAAGTTTTAGAAGACTGAGATAAGCTAATACAAAATCTAAGTTGAAACAATTCCTATAGCAAGGATTGTTGTCACTGATCTCATAAATTCATACAGTGTATGTATTTACTTAGTTATGTCTAAATACTTTTTATTTTACATGAATAAAATCTCATGCATTGCTGCATTTGTTGTTCTTAGTTATAGTACTGTTTTACAGAGTACACTATTTACTATGTACAATTTTTTGTGGTTGTCTTAACAGAGAAGTATTTATTGTGTCAGTAAAAGTTGACGTGTTGTAAAAATTAACCCTGTCCTAACTAGAACAAGGACACAAAGATTTCCCCATACGAAATACATGTTTCTGCATTCTGCAATGAAATTTTCATGCATGTATTAATATGAAAAAATAAATTGTAATTTTTTAACTATGTTTAATTAAGTGTAGTATTTTGTTTTTCTATATCAAGACCAAAAGGAAAAGCTGATGCAAGACAACAAAGACCTGCAGTTACGCTACCTGGAACAAAAGCAACAACTAGATGATCTGAAAAATCAAGTGAAGTTTTTGACCAAGGTGAACTATATTTTTTGTTTCAAATATGAGGAAAAAAAATACCCCTCTATGTTTTAGGCATAGTGCAGATACTTCTTGAAAGTCAAAGAGTATAGAAAAATAAATGTTTATTTATTCATGCTATTATAAAATATCATGTCTAGTGAGAATGTATCTTGTTATTCTGAATGTATTTCTTTGATTCACATCTGATAACACCTTTCCATTAAGTTTCAGGAAAATGATGTTGGTGTGGCAGAACTCAATGAAGCCCTTTTCCTTATGAAGGTAACTTACAAAGAATGAGGGATTGGAACTAGATGATGTTTAGGATCCGTTTCAGCCCAAACCATTCTAGAATTCTGTATTTTGCATTCTCTTACTTTCTTGTTTGTGCAAGGGGTTTTTGTTTGTTTGTTGCTTTGTTGGTTTGGTTGGGTTTTTTCTTCTGTTAAAGCCTTGGCTGACCATTCTATGCTTTCTACACATCTGGAATTTTCAAGGGCTGAATTATTTGAGCATCTTTCAGTAGTTAATGCTTCAAGCTCAAATGTGTGCTTTTGTCATTTTTTTAGTTACAGTTAATCAGAAGAGAAGATGAAAAAATTGCCAGAAGGAAATCTTAATTTATGTAAATAATTCATTACAACAACAAAGGAAAATTAAATCAGATTCACAGCCATTTTAAAAAGACTTATTTTTTCTCAGTTAAATGACTTATTACGGCATCTTGTTATCCCTATAATGTTTACTAAAACCAATTTTGTTTATTAATTCTATAATTGATGCAAGTATACCGTAAGCATGGAAGTTCCAATATGTGGTATAGCAATGCTTAGCAACTTGTCTTTGTTTATTAAAACAGAAAAACAAAAATACTCAGAAAATACTCTGTTCTTTTTTCTCTTGCACAAATTAAAAATGGAGTAAGAGGAAGAAATCAGTGAACAAATAATTTTGCAATGTTTCCACTGTTTGGGTATCTTATGTTTTATTTTCTTGAGGAAGTGTTTATTGTAATGATGATTATATAATGATAATGAAAAAAATATACAAAAACCTCAATGAAAATTGACTCCTCAGTATTAATAACAGAAGGAATATAGACTTGAGAATAATAATTTGGGATTCTTACATTTATGGAGGCAGGATTATTAGTTATGAGAAAGGCAAATATAGCTGTTTGTATTTTCATTGGATAGACAGGAGTGATTATTTCTGAATATTTGATACATTTTAATTGGTTCCTGATAATCATGAGATTACATTGCTGAAAACAATCCTGACACATTCTAGTCTACCTCATTCCTATTTTTGTGTTACGATGTGCTTAAAGTTTATAAAGTTCTGCTCAGTGTCTTACTGTAGTACCAAAAGTATATGCCAGTGTTGCCTTTAGCCAGGCACAAATACATGCAAATCTTTTGCAAAAGTCTTTTTTAGTAATTTTTCAAATGTGCTCCAGGATCAAAAGCAGCAAAAGAACGTGGACCTTCTGTTCATGGAAAAAGTGGAAGATGATATCCATAAGGATTTAGAATACTCCATGCAGGAGCTGCAGTTAACACATGCAGAAACAGTGCAAGAACTTGAAAAGACAAGGAATTTGTTACTTGTGCAGCACAAAATTAGCAAAGATTACCAGGTACTGAACTCTACTCACAGTGGAAAATAACCTGATAATAACATTTTAGCCTTTGTAGCTCTGACACTTGCAAACTCAGCAACAAAGCCAGCCTGTGCATAGGGAACCAAGCATAAAATCTGCTGTTGCTGAAGGTGTTGTTTAAAAAATGTGAGATCCAAGTGAGTAAATTGTAGTCTTTTAGTTCATCCTGCCCTTCACCCTCAGACTGTGCCTTCTTGGCATTATCTCTGAGCTCCTACCAGGTCTTCACAGGTAAAATAGTAAATGGACTTATCAAATAAGCTTCCTTTTCCATACCACTCTGCTTTCACTGTCTTCTTTCTACTTCCACTGTTGGAGTATTGCAGATCGTATTTTGACTTTTCATTGCAATTAATTAGCATTTAAAATAACAAAATCATTAAAGAAACTGTAAGGTATGTTGTCCTAAAACAAAAGCTACTGTTTTTCCTATTGATGTTTTTAGATTTTGGTGACATTAGAACTGATTTGTTGTATTGATAAGTGAAAAACTGCTGCTATTTTTGCATACTCTAAATGTTCTTTCCTCAAATCTAACTGTATTTTAACTTGTAGCCAAAAGCATGTGCAACATCAGTATAGAGAATCCTGAGAAGTTCTTTTTACATGCATTTTTTTTTCAGACTGAAGTAGAAACAATGACAAGAAAGATGGAAAGTTTACAGAAAGACTATGAGTTAAAACTGGAACAGTATACCCATCTTCTTGATATTAGAGCTGCACGTATCAGAAAACTAGAAGGTATCTTTAAATTATATTCTCCCCTAATTTTTTTTTTTTTTTTTACATTTTATCTCTCTCAAATTATTGTTGTAAATTTGTTCTCCAGTTGAAACACTTTTCCATTCCTAAAACTGGTAGAAAGGTCACTTCTTTCATGGAAAGATATCTATTCCAGTTAATTTTCATTGACCTAAATGACAGTTATTAATTAAACCAAATCCAAAAAAGTGTTTTTTATACTGTGGCTATTGCTGAATAAGAATAAAATCACCAAACTTGTTTGGTTTTTTAAAAATAAATCATACTTTTATGGTCAACCTTTTACTTTGCAGTACTATCATTACAGAATCACTTTCTGTTACTAAAATGCCTCAAGTCTTGTTATAATATACTGATATAGTATTTAAGCCGGATGAATTTCAAGTTTCTTTTTAGTTGCTTCACTGTGTAAAAGGTGCATAGGAAGCCTCAAATAGTATATTTTACAAACACTGACGTTGAAACAATTTTCATATTTTGTCTCCAAGTTGTATCTACTGCATCATGGTTTATGTCCTAATTCTGTAAGCGTGTATTTTGATTTCTTAGAATCATACAATCCCAGAATGGCTTGGGTTGGATCCCATCTCATGCCAAACCCCTGCCAGGGGCAGGACACCTTCCACTGGAAGGCTACTCAGAGCCCCATCCAACCTGTGTTAACCACTTGTTAACCACCTACCACCCGAGGCTGGGAAACGTGTGAAGGTCTTTGCTGATAGTTCTGTCCACTCAAGATATAACAGATGTTAAAAGTCAGAT
Organism: Promerops cafer; assembly: GCA_013398275.1. NCBI lineage: Eukaryota > Metazoa > Chordata > Aves > Passeriformes > Nectariniidae > Promerops > Promerops cafer. The sequence continues at coordinate 108,411 of VZSE01003276.1, read as the reverse complement.
GTATTATTTTTCTCTGGCAAATTTAGATCAACCCTACAAAAATATATGTCTTAAATCTCTGCTACATTTGCTTAGTGATACCTACTTTGAATATTGTGTAAGACTTCTGAATTTTTGCTTTTTGACTTCCTTATAACCTGATAATAACTGTTAGGGGCCTGTGTCTATGTATACTGAGGCAGCTCCATTGAGGAAATACTCTTGATTGTTGTCAGTGTGCTCAGTGGGCATTCAGTGTATGAATTCTTTTTAGTAATGCCTTTATGAAAGTAACATTGTTAATATAATTGAATTATGTTTTTATCATTTCTTCTCAGTCATTAATTGTATTTGATTTTTTAAAAAGACAATCACATTATAGCTCTATTTTATCTGTTGCAGCCCAACTAAGAGACATTGTCTATGATAGAAAGCCACTTAAGTCCAGACGAGAAGTATTGCCAAGTGATCCAGTGGGTGGATTTGTTGAAACTGTTCATTTAGAAAGAGGAGAGAACCTTTTTGAAATTCATATCAGCAAAGTGATCTTCTCTTCTGAAGCTATGCACACTTTTGGTGACTGGGAACCTGCAACGTTTTGTACCTATGCGTTCTATGACTTTGAACTTCAGATAACCCCAGTAGTTCATGGGAACACCCCATCATATGACTTCACTTCTCAGTTTCTTGTGCAGTCTGATGACAGCTTCTTTCACTATATACTGGAAAACAGCATCACACTTGAGGTTCATCATGCGTATGGCATAGATTATGAAACAATTGCTTCTTGTCAGCTTAAGTTCCATGAAATCTTGGAAAACGATGGCAAGATCTACAACACAGCAAATTTAGTTGGTAGTTAATATATCACAAAGTATTCTGTTTGATTATCACTATATTTTCTATTTGATTATCACTGTATTGCGAGTGATAAAGCATGCACATTTGACCAAAAATGAATTTGTGCATCACTATTTCAAAAGAGAAAAAAAGCATTTACAAGAATGCCATTTTCTGTTGGATGTGGAGCATGTTCTTGTGATTCTGCCAACACTTGTGGGAAGCTGGGATCTGTGCAGTTTTGCCCATAGTGGTGTATAGCCACAGGGTAAGAGGGAAAAAACAGGAAACAGGAGGCACCCCCATTTTGCCCATATCAAACATCAATGCTTTATATCTGGGCTGAATGTTCTAAGTATATTCTCTTGTTCCTTATCAATAAACAAAGGAAGAAATGGTGTAATCTAAACTGGTAAGACAAAGTTTACCATATAATAGTGAAAAAGGTACAAATTATGGTGATTATGGTTAATAATATTTCATATAGTAGCATAATCAAGGAGGGTGTTTATTTACATTTTATGCATTTTTTAGGCACATTCATATTCATGGTATTAAAATAATTTTAAGGTATCCTGGACAAGACACTTCTAAGAAGTATTGCATGTTCTGTGCTGCTTACTTTTTCTTCTAGAAACATTTTGTCAGATCAGCATATTCAGTGATCTCTTAACTGCCCACTGTTGTAGAGAATCTGGTTTAATAAGGCATTATAAAGTGGTACTTTTGCCAGTAATTTAAATTGGATACGACTTTTTGGGACACTTCTAACTGGTGACATACAAAAATGTCCCAACCTTTATTTGCCTTAAGGAGATGAAAATATTGAATTTTGATTTGACCCTGTAGTAAATATATAAGATGGGGAAAATGGCCATGTTTTGATTTTGGATCATACAAGGGGAGCCTCAGGAGTTGTTTCTGTTTCTAAGATGAACTACAGATCTCACATCAAAAGCACTGGTGTAAAGCATAGGCACAATCTTTAATTTGTGGCTGTTCTATAAACCTTTAATTTGTGTTTTTTCCTAGCTTTTGAGTAACATACCTTAATGTTGAAAAGAAAATTAATGTAATCCCATATTTATTCCTTAGGAAAAACAGGACACATTCAAAATTATGGTACCATAGAATACTGGATCAGGTTACAAGTTCCTATGGACCAAGCTATTATTCCCTACAAACAGAGGTCAAAGACTCTGGGATGTGTAACACCCAGTTTTAGGGAACATGAGCAACCATGCAAGGTATGTTTGGGTCTGTACTTGATAGAGGGAATTATTTCACAGAGAGGAGAAGCTTCAGGGTGACCTAATTGCAGCCTTCCAGTACCTGAGGAAGCCTACAAGAAAGATGGAGAGAGGCTTTTTACAAGGGAATAGGACAAGGGGGAATGACTTCAAACTCAAAGAAAGTTGGTTTAGATTAGAAGGCAGAAATTCTTCATAGAATCATAGAATAGGCTGAGTTAGAAGGCACCCATCAGAATCATTGAGTCGAACTCCTGGTCCTGCACAGACACCTCAACAATCCCACCCTGTGCCTGAGAGTGTTGTCCAAATGCTCCCAGAGCTCTGGCAGCCTTGGGGCCATGACCATTCCCTGGGGAACTTGTTCAGTGCCCAGCACCCACTGGAGAGAACCTGTTCCTTATGTCCAGCCTGTCCCTCTCCAGACACAGCTCCAGCCATTCCTTCCACTGGCACAGGCTGCCCAGAGAAGCTGGAGCTTCCCCATCCCAGGAAGTGTCCAAGGCCAGGTTGGACAGGGATTGGAGCACCTGATCTAGTGGAAGGTGTCCCTGCCCATGGCAGGGAGTTTGAGACTAAATTTTAAGTTCCCCTCCAGTCCAAGCCATTTTGTGATTCTGTGATAGTTTTGATAAAATAAACTGTTCAATTCTTTCTTTTTAAGTTCAAATAGCTTAGGTCAAGTCTTGATATGTTCAAAGTTAAAAGATTCTTGAACTGGAAAATATGTTAGCAGTTTTTCATATAAAGAGATCAAGAACCAGTTAAATTATACCTTGCCTGAAGAGGCAAAGTCTTAAACTTAGTTATTTATTTTTACTGAAATTGTCACTAGAACATTTGACATTATATTTCATTTTCTTGAGCTGTATGTGGCAGATGTTTTAGTATCATACTCATAAATTTTAAACCAACTAGGTGTCGGATCCATAGAATAGATGAAGTGGTTGTTCTAAAAGGTCTTGAAGTTCTTAACATTGGAGTATTATGAGGTTGAGATTCCTTCACATTGGGTTTTTTGCTAGGTTTTTTAGCTCAATATTGAAGAGAATTTCAACAATATAATTCACTGTACAATTTAAATAAGGGCCACAGAAAAAGAAGGGACTTTCAGACATCTTTAACAGTTGTTTAAGAAATAAAAGCAAACAGGTTGAAATGTATAAATTAAAATACTAGAGTTTTTAGTGGGATTTTTTTTAACCTCAGCTGTTTAAAATACTCTATATCTGGAGTAACACTAATGTTTTATATTATTCCGTAATGTAAATTTATATTATATATAAAATCTCCATGGGTTCCATGTTGTAATCTGAGAAGTATGTTGTGTATGAATGCTGTTAAATTGTGTCTGATTAGAATTGAATTTAGTGCCATTAGATTTGGCTATGAAAAAAATTAGGGTTCCTCATAATTTACTGTAAAATAAGATGGCAATAAATGTTCTTCAATATATTTGTTTATTACAGACTCCAACACTCAAAAGGAAGCAGCGTGCAGCTCAAGCACATAAGAGAGTCTCTTTTCTGGATCTTGGTACAATACAGATGGCAGTAAGTTCCAAGTATTTCTGTCATGCACGATGAAGCATGAAAGGCTACTTACAGCTCTGTGTGGGCAATTTGAAGAACTAATAATCAAGAACACTGGATTATTTTAGTAGCACAATGCTGGGATGTCCCAGGCAATGAATGATAGCATATAGATGGGGGATGCAATGCAGAGATATTTGTGTGACTCCCTCAGAACTGCTTGATATCCTCCACAGTTTACAAGCTTCACTTTCCACTGGCTTAGGGCAGTGGATTCTAACAGGACCAGTCAGCTCACTCTGCACTGTTTCTCAGCTCTCTACATTATTCAAGTGTCTTTCTGCAGTGTACCATATAAATGGTTCTATAGAAACCAGCTTGATCCAAACAGATCCTGAGTGTTGGGCTAATGAGATACACAATTTGACACAGTTCAGAGTCACCTCTAAAATGAAGTTTATCAGCTGAGATTGTGCACATTCTGAAAATAATGATACTTCTTAACCTGGGATACACTGTCATCTCTACATCCTTCCAGAGTCTAAGAGAGTCTGCATGGAACTAACTCAAATGTATTTGCTGCATTTTGTAAATTTTCATCTGAAATAATTTGCATTCAGAGAACTTAGAATAGGTTGTGTTTAGTCTTTTAAGTAAATCCAGTAAGTAAAGGTAGGTTCTTCAACAGGCAATTACAAACGGTTATGTTTGTATATTACATATCATTATAATATTAATAATATTGAATTAATTAAAAACTAGTTGTGGGGTTTTTTTCCTTTCATCAATTACTTGATTGGATTTATTCTTTGAAAGGTTAACATCAATTTTCAATTAACAGGTTCTGTTACTGTTTAGTTTACTATGACTAGAACTTCATTGAGAGCTATACAGTATAGACTGGAAATAAGAATTAAGTCGATGTATTGCATTTATTAACTGTAAAAAACAAAAAGTCAAATGTTGGTGAATATAATCTTTTGAGAGCTTAGATATGAAAAACTGAAATGTTAGCTGGATAGCTGCACACACAAAATATCTTCACCTGTCCAAACAGTAACTTCTCAAAATTTTTCAAAAACTAGGATCTTCTAAGTGAGACAGCTACTTGGTCTCCATCAGAAGTCTTCATTGCTGACTTGGCAGCTCCTCTAGCTGTTTTAAAAATCTAAGCCTCATTGTCTGGTTAAAGACAGAAATACTATTAGGCCTAAATAATGAAACAGCTGGGCCTTCTCTGATGTCTAAGTCTTATGATGAAATGGCAAGGAATTGTCCATGCAAGAAAAACAGAAGTTTGACAGATTAAAACGGGAAGTCTGTTTCATTTTCCAGTTCATTTTCTGAATAGCAGAGAATCTAGTTCTTAATAGAAGTTCTTATCAATGTGATACATGCCAAAGCAAATAGAAAAGGAGACTCACTAAAAAGTGGGATGAATGGTTTGACTCACCCAAACTGCTTGTCAGAATTGTCCAGCCTCATACATAGAAGCTCTAGCAGAGGATAGAACCAGTGTTGCTAATGCAGGGAGGCAAAGGAGGATGTAATTTCCTGTCCAAGTGCTTCTCCAGCAGTAAATCTATACCTACTTTTGTATTTTAATTGTCTACTATATAGTAAAGGCTTCCCCTTGTTTTATTCCTAATGTAGGGCTCTGTTTTTGAAAATAATATGGAAGTACTTTAACATTTAAAATGCAATTCCATAGGGTTCACTACAATGATAATAATGACTTAACTACAGATTTGAGATAATAACATTCATACCAAAATCAATTCCCATGCACACAGGTAAAATTATGTGCAGGCCTATGTGTGTAAATTTAGCTATCAAAAGTTTTTCTTGGGTTCAGTGAAATACTCACATCAAATCCCTTTGCATTTCCCAGCTGGCAAGGCTTGCACCTCGAAGAATGTGGAGATGTGTGGTATGAGCCCAGGCCTCATTGTCAGTGGCAGTCTTTCAGATATTGTGTACTTGAGGGTTTGCAAGCTCTGGGAGGCCCCACTCAGAGTGGGCAGTGTAGTGGAGCCACTGCTGTCCAGGAGAGCTCACAGGGTCTTACTCAGGACTGCTGTTTATAGGGTTGCAAGATGATTGATGTTGGTCATCAGTTTCCCTCCTGGCCAAAACCCAAGTCAGTTGCTCCTAGTCTTTTTTCCCAAAGTGCAGCAGCAATGATACCATTACACTCGGGCTACAATTCAGGTACATGGTTTACCAAGGCTGAAAAGGACAATTGCTTATCCTTTGTTTCCTATCTTGGTTAGGCAGCTGATGTTTCTGATTGTGCCCACTTATACCATGCCAGAGCTCCTGGTACAATCCAGCAGTGCCTCATGATTTACCTGCCAGGGTCAAGAGACACTTCACTACTCAGCTGGTTCTGTCAAGGCTTTTAAGGAGTGTCCAAGATCCCAGGGCAGGACTGAGGATGATGTACTTGCAGATGATGTAGGAGGGATGCACCACCCCAATATGTAGCATTTCAAGGACAAGAGAAGTATTAAATATTGTACTTTGTATTGGCCCAATTGATTGTAAAAGGAAGAAGTGGCAGATTGGCAAACTGTAGTTTCTAGTGGTATAACACAGTATTTAATCACTGGCTCTTATCTTCCTTTTACTTTCCTACTTTAAAGCTCTTCTGGGGCTTTAATTGAGAAAAGTCTCTCTCTGACCATATCAGGTGGTATTGGTCAATTAGAATAATCAAAAAATGTTCTCTCTGAAACTTGGATCCACAAAGTGCAACTGTGTCACTGAAGGAATTAAGAGTAATGGCCAAACATTGTATAAAACACAGTAGTTATGACACAGCTATAACAAAAAGGAACATAAGGCACATAAAGTCAGTTTTCTGTCACTTGACAACTTCTAGGATAACCTTGATTTATAGAACAAGGCTCTATTGTGTTTGTCAACATTGCTTTTCTTTGTGTGGCTCCAAACGTGCTAGAACAGAAATAAATCTTCAGGTCCAGTTTTGGAAAACCCGGAGGTTTTATTGGCAGCTGAAAGTTTTTTCATGGATTCTGAGGGTGGGAGGTTAGGCATCAGTGCCTCTGTGAAAAATTCAGTCCTACAGGAAAATTGTTGGATAATAAATAATGCACAGGTAATTAAGCACTGCAGATTTTCATGGAAGGTGCCTTGTCTGTAATGCAGTATCCACTGATGAGGTATTCTGTGTAATTGAACTCAAAGAGAAGGAAAAGAATAAGATTACTTCAGAATACATTGTGCACTAAAGATATTTTACCTTAGATGTTTATACTGTGCAGCAAAGCTGATTCTTTTTTTATATTATATTAGTTTGCTTTTGAGACAGAAAATACTGTATAATTTAAGTTAGAAAATTGTTAACTGAATAAGGTGGTGGTGGTGTTTTCTGTGTGTTTTGGGGTTTTTTGACTGAGTCTTGTAGAACTTGTAGAAAAAGATGAAATATAAATTAATCTGGAAATCAAACAGGCTGTATATATGTTGATGGGTACAAAATTATTATAATAGTTATGCTTTTACAAATATGGTTAGATAAATGTCTTTCTGCTGTATATGAATCATACATTAAAGCAGTTGACACCTTCTCATTGTTTCCTACACTGCATAAGCAATACAATTGTTAAAAGGCTCTGGATAATGAAGGTTGGCTGTAACTCTTCAAGTTTTGAACTTTAGTAACTTCTGCTATTCAAGGAGTTTTATAAAGACTGTAAGTTTATCTTTTTTTGTAGCATGTGGTACAGGAGGCTAAACAGCTGTCAGGTGACAAAGAGAAGGAGAAGGCTGAAGAAACTCAGCAGGAAAAAGAACTCTCTCATCTGTCAGAGGAGCAGTTGGCTGACCAAACAGTGATTACTTCTAGAGATGAGACAGAAATAATTGAAGAATTGGAACCAGAAGGTAGAATTCATGGTTATTAATAAGTAGCTGTGTTTTCTGAAAAAAATCTGTCTCTTTCCATTTGCATAAGCATTTCTTACTAGTAGTAGAAGCTGCCTCATTATGAGAAACTGCATGACATAAATTATATTCTGGTGTACTCTACAGCTGAAGCTGGGTGGTGGATGTGTTTTCTTCCCAAATGGAAACCATATTGTAATTGATTGCAATAATCTGATCTATTACTTAGATTTGTAAAATATTAAAGGAAACTGGCTTCTATTTTAAATGTCTTTGTATTCTCCCTTAGAACTAGGCTGTTCCAAAGACTGTTTTAATGAATATGCTCATTGTGTCTGCAGATAACAGCCAGTGCTGATACCAGAATCCTTTCAGAGAATGAGAGGGCTAGTATGCCATATCATAGATGTGACACAAAGTTATTTGATTTATTTAAACATTATAAAAGCCAGGTCATCCTGTTCCAGCTCCAAGCTTAAACTGTTTATTATGGCAATAACCAAGCCCATGATACCAAGTTTAAAATAAAAGCAGAAGCAGAATGCTAAAATACTATGTTTAGTTGTTTGCAGCTTTTGCATAAGAATTCATTAAAAAGATTGGAAAAACTTGTTGAATGTTGATTTTGAATACCAATTGTCTTTATAGTTTGCTTCATGGAAAAAAATGCTCTGGAATGTTCCAGAAAATAATGCATCTGCATACAGGACTACTTTTTTACTAAAGAAAAAAGGTGCATTCTTCTTTTATTTATGCATGGTGTTAAAGGAAGTCAGAGGAAATCCACAAATTCAGGCCATATTCTTAAATAAAGCTAACAGTTGTGCATACTTAGTTCATTACAGGAGTTAATGCTATTTGCCAGCTTGCATCTGGAAAACATTTTTTTTTAACAAACCAGAATAAATACAGATTAGATGACTCTAAAGGTCATTGATTCACAGTGTTAATCTTCTTCAAGGAAGAGAGGATTTACCTGGCACTTACTCTTTTTATATGAGAAAAGGAAATTTATTGCTGTCAGATTTCTTATTAAGTCTTAGGTGGTCTAAAAATATAGTGGGTGTTACCTGCATTGATTCTTTTTTTTTTTTTTTTTAAGATCAAGAAGATCATCAAGAGGATGATGCTGTTGAATCAATAAAAACTGACAGTGATGACTGTATTATTTCAAGTCCAGTATCCACAAATATTAAACAGCTGAGTCAGAGTATACATGGCAATTATTTGGTAAGACTGAAAAAAATATTTTAAGCCTAATGTCCTCTAAGAGTAGCTTTGCTATACCTAACATCAGTTTTCAATGAAGCTGTTCATGTACAGTATCAAATCTCTTGACTTATTCTTAAAACCAGGGCTAGAAGTCATATATACAAAATAGCACAGCATAATATAAATTTGGAAAACTGGGAGAGTACTTCAATAGGATAGTTCTCAAAAAAAAAAAAAAAATCACACTTTTAGATCTAACATTGATTGAACAATCTTAACCATAAAACTAGTACTTAAAATTAACAGGTTTTAATGTTCTGCAATGTGATATCCTAGAGGTAGTTTTATTTTTTGAAGTGCTCTGTGCTCAAGGCTATGTGGTATCTTACAAAGTAACTAGCAACAAGAAACATGTATAAGAAATACTGCTCCCTTTTTTTTAAGCTGTAGCAGGTACATATTAAAGAAGCTGCATGTCTTCAGCTACAGTAGATTTGTAGAAATGCTATCACTTATATGTTCTTCAGAAAAATACAAAAGGTACTTTCGAAGATTGCATTATTTATATGTAAAATGTTAAAAAAATTTCACCTGTAATTTTGAGAACTAAAATGAATACTAGTAGTCACTATTAAGTTAACCTATAATACAGTTGCTCCATACCTTTCTAGTCATCCTGTATTTTATTTTATCGAAATTATTTAAGAACAATTCTGAGAGGATTTTGTATGTAGATTCATTTCAGGTTCATCAATTCCTACGTCCCTCCCTTGATCTGTTCTTTGGTAACAATGTGCATGTTTGTGAACAGTAGATAAAAACAGTAAAAGCTGTACACTATTAAGGAAACGTGATAAAAGTTGGATTTTAAAAATATGCATTACTTTACTTGAATTCTTGGGTTGATTATAGAATACAGCATGTCAAAATTGCTATTGAATTCTTTTTTGTTGTTTGTTTAAGATCAGAAATCACTGCCTTTAATCTTTTGAGATAATTATCCTTCTGATACTCAAATACTGTAAATAAGTTTTGTGACTTTTGGACATCATTGTGCTAATTATCCTATAAATCTGAATTGTATGCCAGACTGTGTAAGTCATTTAATATCATACCAGGGTTTTTTTGTATGCTGCAAATTAGACAGTTCATGGTTATTTCTTACACATTTCTTGATCATAAGGCAGATCTAACCGACTTTCCAGTATCAAGCTGTACCAGTTGCTTCTTTATTTCTCCTTCTTGTCTATGATGTATGATTCATCATAAAATACTTCATTTTGTTTCATTTCATTTATAAATTGGAATATGAAAAGCACATTCAAATAAAAGACTATCACTTAAATGACATTTGGTAGCCATTTAACTTACTAGATTTCAGGAAAAAAAAAATCTGCTAAAGCCATGTACCTTTATTAGTAGAGACAGAATGGTGTGGAATTTTTTCTGTCATCCTAGTAAAATTTCCATGAACCTGCTGAACATTGAAAGAACCTTATTGAAATATTGATCCAGATTTGAATTTTTAGTTAGTGTCATAGGATACATAATAGAAGGAAAAGTCTTCTGAAAGGAGAGGATAAAATTACATCATCAAATACTGAAAGGACTTGACAGCAATGGAAATTGTTCTGTATGGTGGATATTTTTACAATAGGATACATTGCTTTTCATTTTGATTAATTTTATAATTTGCTCAGCAAAATGCAAGCTATCTCCATATTAAATAAGAATATTAACTTGGAGTTCTGACTGAATATAGAAAGCTAATACTTTGAATGTGATTTAGTACTTCAAGTGGTTTAAGTTTAGAAATGAAAATTGTCCAAATATTTCCATATAGAAGAAATATTTTTAATAAAGTTACAAAAAGAAAGTAATATAATGAAAAGAAATAAGTAAAAAACAATTCAACATTTCTGTATCCAGTGTGTGTATTTGCTCTCCGAGGAATATCATAATTGAATGCTCACCCACATATTCCAGTTTTGAAACTTTTCTTTACTTTTCTTTCTTCTTTCTTCCCAGAGTAACTTCGGGAAATATTTATGACTCTTTCTCTTGATTACGACATGCCCACTTGAATAAAACTTATTAAAATTTGTCTGTACATAAATATTCCAGACTTTGCAGAACAATATAAAACAATTCCATATAAGGAACAGAAAAATGTAATTTCAGTTAAAGTTAGTAAGAAAAGGCTCTGGTGAAGAACAATTGGGATATTACTTTTATTATCACATGTTAAAATTAACTTTGTAAGGTGTGTTTGACTTAACTAGAAAAGTTCACGATATGAAGTTGAATTCTTTACAAATACATTATTACATTACATGCCTCAATTTTGTGATTTGAGTTTTATTCAACTGTTTGTAGTATAGTCTGGAGCAGGTACTAACAATTCTCCTTTATTTGGAAAACTTCAGTACCTTGTATTACTGTCAGTATTTTAAGCAGTTACAGAATCACTTTGCTGTGTAGGTAAAAATGATGACAGCTGGAATTTGTGATTGAGATAGCATTATTACATAAAGATACCCAGCAGACTATAACTGACTACTGCAAAAATATTTTAAACATTGAATGGAAATCAGTATCTCTTGCAACAACAGTCTTTGCTACAAACCCTGGAGCTTTAGATTCTCATTTTGTATATGTCAATCAATCAGTAGTAATCATATAAAAAAGCTGATGATTTACATATATATATATGTATGTTTGGTTTGTGTTAACACTTAAAGAAACAAAAAATAATTTGTATTATGTTTCTATTTTGGTTTTAAATAGGAAGTTGAAAAAATCCGGATTAAAATTACATCACTCGGTCTTACTGAGTCACGAATTACAGCAGATGAAACAATACAGCAGCTGTTTGTAGAATGCAGATTAAACAATTTCCTTGCAGAGGAGACCCCACTGTCACTTCCAAAACCCCCAGGGGGTCAGAGGATTCACTATAACTACAGCACTGGTAAGTCTGATGTGTTCCTGAGCAGGCTTGGTTCTTCTCTTAAATTCTGTCTTATGAAAATACCTACAATAAAGCCTACTTCCTATATATCATACTTGCATTTTTCTATGTGCCAACTCTGCCTATTTTCCAGCTATTTTGGGAAATACTAAAAGTGATTTTTAAGAAATGTGGTAAGAATGCAATTATCAAGTATACAATGAAATGCTGAAGGAGGCTGGTATATAAAATGGTAACATCACAACAGATTTAAATATACTGGTAGTGCATAAATTTCAAAATTAGACTATGGATAACTAAAATCTATATATTCTTTTTAAAAGAGCATGATGATCTAATTTTTCTATTGATACATGATACATATTGGCAAAAGAAAAACATTCTAACCTGTACATTTAAAACACAATTGATAAGAGTGAATATGTAATTGGACTTCATCACTACTTGCAAATACTCAATGTTCCTTTGATGACAACTTTTTAATAGGGGAGCTGATTCATCCATGTTTCATACTAATACATTGCCAATTAATACTTTATATTTACACTACTAGCATACGTAGAACTATTGTAATAATTTATAATTATCTTGTTAATTATTTCCCCAGCTATTTCATCATTATTCATTAACTTTTTTCAATTATTCATTAACTTTTTCTTCCTGGTAAAATTTTATTTCGTTTAAGATTCAACCTGAGTGCTTCAGTCTTGGACTTTTAGCTGAGAGTATTCTGGAGTGGGTGAATCAGTTTGCTATTGTGACAAACCCTTAATACAGACGTTCAAATTAAGCATTCTTTTTAAAATAATTATGTAAAAGTGGCTTTGCAGAAATGGTGTCTTAGTCAGATCTGTAAAATTGCTGCCATCTACAAACCTGATTTTAGAATGCAACTTCCCAAAGAATTCACTCATTTAGATCCCCTTACTCATAGACTATTGGATTGTTCTGTCTGTAGCTGAGGACTGAAATGAATCAGAAATGTCACATCAACCACTGCTATGCTGTCATTGCCCAGCTGAGAGGGAATACAGATGACAGATTTTCTCCAGTCCATTGGTCTGAAGACTTCTTGTATTGAAATACTGTGGCAGGAGAGGAGGATTAAATTACTGAGGCTGTCCAAAAGGATAAGCACTTTGCCATACATTCTCATTAGCTTCCTTAGTGGAAGAAAGAAAATACAGTAAATCACTTTGAATACAAAGCAGTAAAGACCCTTGGCTTTTAAAATCATGGCTGCTATTGCTGTTAATAGAAGGCAGCAGCTCTGTGACATGCTTAGATGCTGGTTTTGTGTCTTTGCTGACAGTGTTCATGTAAACCTGCCAGTGACACACCATTAGATCACATGATTCTTAACATTTGATTCTAACATTGTTGTTTTTCCTTAGAAAAGAAGAGGAAATAAACACTTATTTTGTTCTTTTCTTCGTGTTCTTTCTTCTAATAGGTGAAAAGCAATTGATAACCAGTTATATTAATTTATTTGCTTTGCAGTGATAAATGTGGATAAGGAAGATAATCATGCAGAAAGAGAGTATCTCAAGTCAATTCTTCTAAAGCCAGATCTACCTGCTGACAGGTACAGATTAATGCTGAAAACCTCTATTACAGGTCTTTGTAAATAATGCTCATGGTTTGCCTTTTGGTTTGTCTTTGCTGACAAGGTAACCCTAAGAAGTTGATACATAACTAACAAGAAAAAAAATAATTGTTTCAGCTAGGAATGATGCCTGCATTGTGATGTGACTGCTGGTCTTATTTGTTCTCTGAGTAGGTGCATATGGAATGGAATATTGCAAACTCATCTAATGTTTGTTTAGTGCTATGGTTTAATTTGGGGGGGGTGGGTTGTTTGTTTTGTTGGTGCTTTTTTTTAAACAACTTTGTTTTACAAGAGAGAGTTTCTAGATTCTATCATCAGTAATGAATTTGAAAAGCAAGTATCTATGCAATGGTAGAGTAGTACATTTGTTGCTTTCTGAATTCAGAATACTAAAAGGAGTCTTAAGAACTGCAGGAAGTGTTCCTTGGCCCCAGAATTTAAAGAAATAGAAAAAGTATATGTGTATATATATATGGATGGAGCAGGCATCTATTATATGAATATATATGAGAAAGATTCTTGTTCAATTTCATAGTAATAAATTTGTTCTTAGTCAATTTTTTTCATTGAGATAGCCATGTGCATTACGTGGAGAGAATGAATGACATACTTTGATTCTGTTTCCTCTTGAATTTCAATATTCACTAAAATGGAACAACTATTAATTTAAAGATCCATTTAATTTACAGAAGACTAGGATACCTGCTGACTGCATTTGAAGTGTCAAGAGTCATTTGTAAACCTTACTCACAAATCAGTTATCCACTCCAAGAAAGAGAGAGTGTTCTGTCTTCATTCCATATCCCTTATTTGGCATCTATATTAAGAAGGTTGCTAAACATATGCTACTAAAGCATGTTTTAGTAAGATTTAACAATAATGAGGATAAAATACTCTTTTTTTTTTTTTTTTTTCCCTGGCAGATAATTTAGTTGCTAAAGAAACTTCCCTGTCCAACCATCCAGGACCACTGTGGCAGTCACACTTCACCACCTGATCTGGGACTGAGGTCCCTTCACAGCTGCACCCCCACACTGTCCCAGTCAGACCAGTTGCCCTCACCAATTCCAGCCTAGGTTTCCAATCACTGAGTCTTAGAGGTCCCAGTCCTTAAAATAATGTAATTTTTGGTGCAGTAATTAAATAAGTAATAATAATAATAAGTAATTAAATAATTACAGTTCAAGTTGGAGCCTCAGAGGAGGGACCCTGATCAAAGGAGCCCCTGGGCTTTTGTACCCTCACAGGACAGTCATCAGCTCCTGCCGTGTCCCCAAGTGTCCCTCACCTGGCTGTAGCCAAAGTCTGGGAGTTACTGGCTCCTGTGGTGTCTCTTAGTGTCCCTCCCCTGACTGGGCCACAGGTCCCTGGGCCCTTCCTTGTGCTAAGGGATGATAGTTCACAGCCTCTTGCCTTGGGCTGGGCTCCTCCAGTGCTCAACCTGGAGCTGCTCCTGAGCCACTGGATGGATTCCTCAACACAGTGAAACAATATCTGGTCTCTGTGCTGCAATTTCCCCTATAAATACTTAGATAAATACACTAAATATGTTACAAACCTGAGGTAAAAATAAGGTAAAATAACAGCAGTGAGGTTTTTCTCAGAACAAAAGTATTCATCTCTTACATGTGCCATCTGTCCCCTGTGTTACTAAGTAGGTGTTTTCCTGCAGTTATCAGAATGTCTGATTTGGCTTGTGCTGAAATTTCAGTTCTGTATTGAATAAATAGGAAGGCAGAAGTTCATCAGTAGTCCAGTTTCCCATTTTATCGTAGCAAGGGGACCACCAAGAAACAAAATTCATGGAAAGATTCTGCCCATGCAGCAAATGTTTCCACCTCCATACATTTTAAACTTGTAAAATAGTGTGTTTTTCCTATTTTCATAATTTGTAATTTGATTTTTGACCCTTTTTGAAAGCAAATTACCTTTTTTTTGTGCATGTGTGTTTAGCCTAAAATTTACAGTGGTCAGTGATCCCCCAGAAGATGAGCAGGATCTTGAATGTGAGGATATTGGGTTTGCTTATGTCAGTTTAAAAGAGATATTCCAGAAGCAAAGAGATATCATTGAGCAAGATATTGATGGTAAGTATTAAAGATCACTTTCTTGTAAACTTCTGTAGCCTGAAATTCATTGAACTTCTACTTTGCTTTGCAGGCATTACTGTGCAAGTAATTGTTTGACATTGTTTCAATAAGAAATTCTTTAATACTAACTAATAACTTCCACATTTCTGTGGAAATCTTTCTCTTTCACATAGTCTGCAAAAACTATTAGTCTTATTCCTTAAAGTCTGTTTTTAAAAAACCCCAAACCAAACAGCATTCTCACCTCATAGAAATTAGTTTATAAAACCTAAGAACTTTCAAGCCATGTCCAGTGCTATAATTCTCTCTTTTCTACAACATACTTCATTGTGGTAGGAAAATAAATATGTATTGTATAAAAATTTGTTTTGTATTAAAATCTTCATCATATTACTAATGTCTATATTTTATTTGAAATTACATTATGCCTGAGTACCTCAAGTCTGCTTCTTCTATATGAAACATGTATGAGATAATATGAAATACTGGCAGTTTTGATTAGGAATCAGTTTTAGTGAGCACCCTTCTGTAACAGACTGTGACCATACTCATTGTTACTCATTAGAGCAATGTGATGTGAGTAGGAAATGTGGAATCTTCCATTTCCTGGGGTCATAGAGTGCATTTTTGTAACACTGATGAGAAGGCATTTTGGTCCTTTTGTCAACTATAGGGATAATATTCTCCTTGCTCAACTTCCTGTTCCCCATGGCAGCAGGGACATGGTTACCAATCATGCACTTTTCCCTTTCCTCTCAATCCTCTTTCCCCCTTGGGCTGAAGCTCAGTGAAGAAGCTGAAAGCACCTCTGTTATAAAAGAGTTGCTCTCCTTTCCTAGAAAGTGAACTAGTTTGATGATTGCACACAGAGCACCCATGTTCACAAGGTGTCTTTGGCAGTAGCAAGAGTTCTGGTGAGCCCCAGCAGAATGCCAGGCAAATGTAACTTTACTACTTCTGCTGCTGTGTCTAATTCCTGTACCTTGAGCAATGAGGAGCTGAGTAATGAGGGAAAGAAATAGGCTTTCTTATCTATTTTCCCATTATTATGCATGATTTGCATCCATGCTGTTGCTAAAATACTCAAAGTTACAGAAACACGATAAGGAAAACTCTAAGAAGAATCAAATTTCCATACTCTGGAAAAATAATACACAGGTTTGATGCATTTCCTGTTGTGGCTGAGCAACTTAAGCTTTTCTCCACCAATAATTTTTCTCCAAGTACAAAAGCTCCTCCAAAAATGTATTTTGTGATCTCTCACCGGAAGATTGATTTTATTCTGGAATATATGACCATACCTCCCACTGTCATAATTTCCATTTGATAAGATTGATTAGTTATGTAAACATAATTTTTTTAAGTCACTTTTCACAAAACTTTTAAAATTCTCATCATCTGAGAGAATTATTAGGACCTGAAGGACTGGGTTTTATTACTAGTTACTGTAAACTAATCATTACCATGTAATGACTACTACTTCAATATTGTGAGGAGCATTTCTTCCCCTAATCATCAGACATTTAAACTAATTTTTACTTTATGTTCATTATGTCTATGAAAATGATAATAATAGCTAGAAATACTTTTATTCTTTTTCCCTTCTGCACTTCTCCCCTTTCCTGCATATGCTGTGCAGTGTTTTGGGTATTTTTATTGCATCCATAGCATATAAACTTGCATATTTTCTGAAAATTAGGATGGTTCAGAGAATTTAAATTAATTTTATATGTCAGATCATGGCAAAAGAATACATCTCTATATTTTCTTGGATAAAGTCATTGTAAAAGGATCAGTTCTTCAGATCTGGACACAGATGTCAATTAAATGTAAAGGCAATAAACAGAATTCCTAAGTAGTGTTGTACACTTCTCTGAGTTGGATATTGGTTTAAGGAAAAATAATAAACCTAGACACAGGGAAATTCATAGGACACTACTGCATGAAGATAGAGTCATTCTTAAGTCAGATACCAAACTTCCTTTATTCTTTTTGAGGATTGCAACCATATATCTTTTTCATACTTTGTTCCTTTCATTGCTGATTGTGTCAAACTGGTTTATGTGAAATTTGAAGCAATTAAGTGAATGGCTAAACAAGAAGATGGATGAAAAATACTATAGTCAAAATGTCTAGCAGTATGTCTGAGAGATAATAGGACAGTATAAAAAGTGAGAACATAGAGTTAGTGTTATCTTCTGATGTAATTAACTACAATTATCCTGCTCTTCTTTTAAGTAAAAAGGATACAGTCCCCTGAAGTCTGATCTTGAAGTTGACAGTTTGCTGAGTAATTTGTCGAGGCTGATTTGGACCCATCCCATCATACACAGTGTAGAAAATGCATTAATTGGTGTATTTTTACTAAAAACTATTCCTATGTACGTAGATATGTCTTTAATAGAATTTGGAAAATCTTTATTTACATATTGTGAAAAATAATTATTTTATATAGACAATTATATCAATAGTTTATTTTTAAAATTAATTCAACACTAATACTTTTTTGATGTACATTGTAGTTCTAAGAGTGGTTAATTTCCAGTAGCCTGAGGATTTGAACTGCAAGATTATTCATTTCTTTATTTGTTTATTTATATATTTATCTTTTTTTTTAGCATATGCTAGTTGCCCTTTAATCTGTCCAAACACTAAGGAAAATTATCAAAACAAAAGTGAAATCTTAAGTTAAGTAGCTAATGCTGTTTTCTGATGTTTCCTTTCTAGTTTTTGATTCACAAGATGCCAGTGCAGTAATTGGAAAGCTCACAGTGACAGTGGAAGCCCTCAATGCACTGCGTTCAGTCCATGAGGAATGCAAAATTGATTAGGAGGCAGGAGAGGGACATTTGCCTATTGAAGTTCTTGCTCCTAATGTAAAGATACACTTGATGGTTCATCAAAAATGAGATTTTTGTCATTCTTCCAGTATATTTAATGTAAAATATATATGAAAAAGGTGCTTCATGTCCAGGTATAAAGTTTTGTACACTTTTCAGTCTGTTTTCTTATTCTTAAGGTCCTTGCTGAATCATACTTCAGGCTCTTGACACTTGATAGTATAACAGTCTAAATTAGTTCCAGCAAAGTTTGGTTTCAAATGCAAGCTTGCTTGTAAATTATCAGTTACCAGTTGAGGGTACTTTTTCCTTGCTAAGGAAATAAGTGATGGTGAACCTTCAAACAGAAATGCTTGTAGATTCTTACTAAGAGTAATTCTATCACAATACTGTGTCAGGATACAATCATTGGTATTAGAAGTGACCTCAGGTAGTTTTTAGTCCAGTCACTGCAGGATTAGGTATTATGTTAGGCCACGCTGCTCAGGGCTGTATCCAGCAAAAAACTGAAAACCTCCAAGGACAGGGACTGCTTAACTGCTCTGCACAGCCTGGTCCAATGCCTGATGGTTCTCCTAGTGAAAAAAGGAGATGCATTTCTACACATTACTTCAGTCCAAATTGAAGCCAAAGCTAGATCTAAGCACGTGGAGCAGCTTTTGCACTTAAGGTAACATCTAATCATTTGGGGTTTTTTTAATTCTAGGCATGGCATGTTTGTCATTTGTTTCAGCCATTTAACATTGTGCACTGAAACAAAAACAACAAAACATTTTAGTGTTGATTTCCATGCTTTGCAGTATACCATCACATTTACATCCAGTTTTGTGAAGTAGTTGACAAAAAATAGCTGTTACTGTTATCTATGGGGTTTGCTCAGGTAATGTTTCTGTAGATTTCAGTGGTAAACAATTTGTTATGGTTTATTCCTGGGTTCAGAGGTTTTTTTTATATTAGGTTTAGATTATTTTAAGAGTAAGGATAGCTGCAACAGTGCAAGACTGGTCTTCCACACAATTAGCAATTGTTTGTTTCACATTTTTGTGGATTTGGAAAATAATCTATTTTCTATTTAGACAAACTGTCATTCTTGTTAAATGCAGAATTATTTCTGTATGTATTAAAGTCACAAGAACTGAACCATTCTTGAAAAAAATGTTGCAAAAATCTGGTCCTTCTACTGCTACAAAAAAAAAAAAATCAATAAACTCTCTTTTTCTTGTTATGAACCAGTGGTTATTCTGATTACCTACTCATAAGTATAAATAGCTAAACAAGCTGACAGCCTTTGACTTCAGACCAAACTTCACCTTAACATGAGGAAGAACTTTTCACTGAGGGTGGCAGAGCACTGCCACTCCAGAGACATTCAAGACAAAAACCTACCTGGACACCCTGCTTTGGTGGGGTGATTGGACTAGGTGATCTCCAGAGCTCCCTTCCAACCACCAACTAACTGTTCTGTGAATATATTTCAAATCAATGCCTTTTATTGAGGATAAGTAAGAGTTTGATGTAACTGGGCCTGTGAAATTTGCAGCTACTTAAAGGGCCCTTGCAAGTACAGTGGAGCCAGCCAGACTCCCTTGAGTTGTGGCAGACAGTGTAGAAGGGGCACAAAAGCCAGAGCTTGCAGGTTCAGTGGGCTCTGGTAGGCTTTTGGGGGGGAGAACTTGTTCCCCAGGGCACTGGTGTGCTGGGAGGAGATGGGAAGGGAGACAGCATGGAGGGTGTGGGTCCAGCTGGACTAAATGACCCTTCCAACTCAGGATATTCTAAGTTTCTATGCATAATGCATTTCAAAAATGCTATGGATCTTGAACATTCCTTCTTTAATAAAGTTCAAAGATGAAAGCAAATATAATAATAAAAAATATTTATCCAGTATTAATGTGTCTTTTTCTTGGCTTTTTTTTTTTTTCCCCGGTTTTGGCCACGCTGTCTTTGTCTCCTTTTAGTATCTTCAGTTCTAGTGTCATTGTCCTAACTTTGCCATTTTCTCTTCCTTTCATCCTGCTTGGTGCACTTCACAGTCACTTGGATGTGGTCAATTCCGGAGAACTCAGTGCAGTCTTGAATTGTGCAGTTTGATTCTGATAGGGAGAAGAGGATAAGTCTGAAGGTACTGTTGATAAGGAAATTGTTAACCTATTAGACTCTGTACTGTGTACTGCTATGCTAAAACATGGTACATTTAGAGAAATAGAAACTTGAGTTGTTTACATTGTGAAGAAGCAATTTTAAAGAATTTAATTTTGCATGCATTATGACTTATACAATTAAAAGACTGACAAACTACAAAATAACACAGAATGTTTGAGAATAAAGCTATTTTATGACAACAACTAGTATAGTTCAGAAAAGTAGACAAATTTTTCATGGCAAAGTTAGAACAGAGAAATAACATGATTTAAGGATAAATTGCCAGCTAGTCCTCACATAAAGTAAACAAACGTGGTATTCCTTTAATTTCTTCATCTCTATTTGATAAATATTTGTAACTGCAGTGCCTATTGGTACTGTAAAGGCATGCACATCTGCAAGTTCTTTAAACCTGGTTTAACCAATTTTAAAGTCAGTGTAGAACAAAGCATTCCAACAAGGACCTTGAAAGATTCCCAAGTGAGCAATCTGCCTGGCAACCTGCCAAGGCAAGGTGAGGTAGATTGTTAAGGCATACTCGTGATGAGATCCCTTTCTGCTGAACATACTATCTATGCTATCTACTATACTTCAACATGCTATCATGTGAGACACACTGCAATACCACCCTCTCTTGGCAAGCAGAAAATGGGATGAAGTTGGTCTGCCAAGTCTGGTCTCGTAGTGTCTAATGTCTTGTTACTGAAGAGTAGGTTCATCAGCAAGCACAGAGGGTATGATGGTGCACTTGAGCCTTCCAAAGGCATATAATTTCCATTTGATAAGATTGATTAGTTATGTAAACATAATTTTTTTAAGTCACTTTTCACAAAACTTTTAAAATTCTCATCATCTGAGAGAATTATTAGGACCTGAAGGACTGGGTTTTATTACTAGTTACTGTAAACTAATCATTACCATGTAATGACTACTACTTCAATATTGGAAGTATTGGGAAAGTTGGTAGAAGCACCAGTTCTTCTCAGGGCACAGCCTGGGAAGATGGGGAACAGATTCTCTCAATTTTCCTGCTCAGATTGCTGCCAACAAGGGTAATTGATCCAGACTGCCCCTCTGCTGTCATTCCAAGGGCTGGCCAGTCCCCAGTCAGACTGGGTGAGCAGGACCATCCCTGCAGCAGTTGGTACCCCACATTAAAGGCTGAGTCTCTTCAGTCCTACTAGTCCACAGACTCATCAGATTCAGATGCTTCATGATGTGTTTGGGGAGTAGGTTTGATGCACAGGTTTCCACCTGAAGAGACCAGTTTCTTTGCTTTGTGGAATATCTCAGACAGAAGAGATTCGGGCAATAACAGTCTGGTGCACCAGAGTCTTGTAGAGGGCAAGTGAAGTGTGGGTTCTTGTCATCTACTGCTGTGAAAGTAAATAATGAAGGAGAGACCTACACGGGCATGTGAAGGTTTAAGCCAGAAACCCTCAAACTGTTGTTTCCCAAACTTGGGCATTGGTGATCGATTGAGTTTTCGGTTCGGTTTTAGCACATTTCAAACCTCTGCTGCACTTTTCTGAATTGAGAAGAAGAACTAAGAGGTTTCCCTGTTAGCTGTATGTGAAGAAGCTGTTGCTTGTGTGGTTGTAATCCAATGACGTCGACTTGTCCCACCATTTGGAACACAGTGCAGGAGAGAGCTTCGTAGACTTCAGCATTTTTAGTTTTAAGATATTAAGATATTCTTGCAGGAAGAAAATAGTTTGGTTTGGTAGATCCTGTTATTAGAGGATCCTGAAGTGTCCTAATACTGTGCTTATAGCACATTTTGAGATCTGAAGTAAGCACTGTTTTTTGCAGAAATGCAAAATACATTCAGCTTCATAAAAACACTTCAAATTTTTAACTTTTAACAAAAACTCACCACCTCTTGAAAGCCAGGGTGATCATGAAGTAAACTGTTGTTCACTGGCAAAGAAGTAACAGGGAATGGAGAATTTCCAGAAAGCTGTTGATGCCTAAAGGATAAACAAGCCAATGTACAAAGGCTGAAATGTCCACCACATACTCCTTATCAGAGTGCTAAGACTTAACTCTTGAGCTGTAATGGGAATATCCAAGAGGACAACTGAGATATTAGCAACAGGACTTACATGAAAAATAAAGGAAATATACCCAAAGGCTTAATTAATGAGCAATCCTCATATGTGCACGCACAAAAGGGTACTAGATTTCACCATGGGTGTTCAGTTTAAATACTGAATCTGGGGTGTTCAGACTTCCATTATAACAGGTTTATAAATGTGCCTTCATATGTACATGACAGCTGCTTGTGCTTATACACACAAAAAATGCAGGTGTAAACTTGGTGGGGTTAAAAACAGACTGACTCTGTTGTCAGATTTTGTTCCCCAATGACTGAAAACATCAGTAAAAAACCCAGGGTTCAGTATGTTCTCATGGTCCTGAATACTGCAGAAACAAATAAAGAATGGAAACTTGAAGCTAACTAATCATCTGGCAAGCTAAACAACCAAACATTAAAATTAACTGCAGCCTGTTGAAAGTCCTTGGTAAGGATGAAATGACAAGATGCTGTTTTGGTGAAAAACCTCAAGATTGCTATACCACATCAACTCACTTTCTTTATGCAATTTTTAAAAAAATTATAAGGTTCATTCACAGGTGATCTTTGTTACCTGTCTGCAGGAGAATCTAAGTCAATATGGTGTTCAAAACCATCTGTACAACTGTCCAGTTCTGGTGAGTGAGAACTCCCTGGAAATAAGAGTGTAATGACTATTCAGTTATGACAATTCAATTAAAACTTAAAAACCACAAAAAGTGTTTTGTTTCATCTGTAGTGTGCTAGTAGATCCAAGGTAGTACACAAAGGTACACTACTGACACTAAAATCAGATGCTTCTGATTTTAGGAACCACAAATATTCTGCTTAAACTCGGCAACTGTTCTGTAGAGCCTTTGAAGGAAGCAGTGGCACAGCAGGAATGAGTCCTTAATGTCTGGGTTGCACACGATGCCTGATTGTTGGCTTGCTCAAAGATTTAGTTCCATATACATAAAATTAAGAATATGACTTTGAATTTAATACATTTTTTGAACTACAATCTCTTCCCTTTAAAACAAAAGCACTGAAAACTCTGTGGCTTTAGTCTAAAAATGATCCAAGAGCACAATAGTGGTTGGCTGTACTGAATCAATTTTTTCTGTCAGACTTCAAGGTAAAGTTACACCCCAATTCCTAAATGTAATATGGCATGAAAACCTGGATTGCTGTTTTCCATACAGCAGTATCTGACACAGCTTGCAAGTTATGCTGTTCTGAACCAATCTATTGTATTCTCTTAGTAAGCAAAAAAAATACAAGGACTGAATCCTTCCCTATGCAAAAGCCACTGGAATTCTTTGTTTCTTAAAAAAAAAATTAATTTTTCCAACTACAAATTGTTATCTTTGTAAAAGACTGTAGGATTCAAAACTGTTCTTTAAAAAGTTTAAAAATTTACACTTAGATTTTACCATTGGGACTACGAAACATACCCCTCCAATACTGCACGGTAATTGGTCTTCCATACAAACAGATCCCATCCAGCAGAGCTTTTGCGTAAGGCACTGATACTTTGTGTTTAAAGCAGACATATCCAAAAGACTTGGGTTTTCCTTCTTTGTCCTCACAAATCGTCACTTTGGTTAGTGGTCCAGCCTGAAAGAAATTTCTATTATTTGCAGAGACTGACACTTCACTGTGTTTTGAATATTTCATTATTTCTCTTTGGCCATAGTCAGAAACTGTAAGTTTCTTACTTTGAAAATGTCTCTCCACATTCCCAAAGCTCAAATTCTGAGCCTTCTACAAACAAAAATCAGCTCCAGAAATGTTAAAAGGGAACCAAGCATCAGCTCATGTTTAGTCTTTCATAAACAGAATTATTTTATTATTAAAATACTATACCATAATAATTAGCTTCCCAAATGGGAAGAGTAATTTACTGACTCCAAAGCAAAAGTTACTTTCCAGTTCATGAATAAAAATATTAATAGTTTTGAAGTAGCAGTAGATACTTGCTCATCATTTGATGGAGGGGAAGAGCTAGAGGTCAGGGGTGCATGTTTAGGACTATGCCATAGCAGGAATATTGAACTGGATATTTTCCAAGACAATGAGAAGCATAGGCTGTTCAGCAAAAGGGAATGAAAACAAGATAAAATGAGGAGAAAATACAAGTTACTGGGATGACCTAAAGACCCACATAAAAGCTGGCGATTGGATGGCTGCTGCAGATTATGGAGAAGAATAATGCAAAACTGTGTTCTAAGAGCATCTTTATCACTTTTGCTTTTTGTATTGTATTACTCATGTCCTCTAAGAAGATGAACTTTCTTAAGCTCACATTTACAGTTATACAGCAGACTACTGTTTGGTCTTGAAAACAGGTAGGACTTAAGCTCAGTCTTCAAACAGGTCCAACTATTTTGTGTTTCTACACTGTCACTGAAGGGTCGGGGTTTGAAGGGACCTCTGGAGAGCATGTTGTCCAGCTCTCCTAACTGAACATCCCATTGGTGGAATTTTTCTTCTCGAGCATTAGAACAGCACTTCAATATATAAGGGTACCCGTCCGCTACCTGCAGAAAGAGCTCGTAGAGGATCTCCTCCCTGACCCGGCTCTCCAAGTTCCCCACGAGCAGAGTCTGCTCCGCCGCCTCGGACCGCCCCGGCGACGACATAGAGACTGCGGGAGGCCTGCGGGAGTGCGAGAAGGGCGTCCCAGCTGCAGGGAAGCTGCACTCCAGGACATGGGGTGAGAGGCCAAGCCCAGCTCCTGGCAACGCTGGAACGCGGGACGGTGGGTGTCGCGTCTGTTTGTGACACCACCCCCAAAATCTCTTTGTGACACCGTGCTTAATCTTTTGGTGTGCAGTAATGATGGTAAACAGAAACATGAAGGTTTTCTATTTTTTACCACTGAACCTTAAGTCCTAGCAGGGCTGACTGGTGCAAAACAAACTGACCAACCCTGAAAAACAATGCACCTTCCCAGCCTAGTATTCGCAAGTGTGTTCACACCATCGACTACTGTGTCTTGGTTTACAAGACAGTGCCTGCTAGGGGAGGCCACAAAACCTCCCTTGGAATGGAGAATGCAAAGACCCCTCCCTCTGGATTATTAGAATTGTGAAATTAAGAGATTCTCAGGTAGAGAGATGGAGATAAGAATAGCAGTTCTTTACTAATATATATATATATTAGTATATATTATATATANCCGGCCCAGCGCCTCCAGCAGGACTCTCAGGAGCAGCAGGCTGGAACAGCAGGGATGAGCTGGAGAGAAAATCCCAGGCTGGTGGGCGAGATGCACCAGAAACTCTGCGGCAGCAGCTGGAACTGCGGGGCGTCCCGGCCGGGCGTGCAGAGTCCAGAGCAGCGCCGAAGGAACAGCGGGAGATCGGGATAGCGGTGACCCGGGTCCAGTCAGGGCAGAGAGAAGAGGCAGGATTCCCCGGAGAGCACGAGCAGAGGCTGGTCCGTCTCTCAGGCTGGTGATGAACTATCCCCGCAGCAAGCGACAGCCGTCCCCGTCCTCACCCGGTGCCACCCCGGCAGCAAGAGAGCGAGGCTGCCCCCAAACTCGCCTTTTACCTGCCTCGTAGTCTCGCCGTGGTTCTGCCCTTTCCCCCAAGAGTTCCCCTCCCCCTGCCCTGTTCCAAGCCCTGCTCCAGTTTCTCAGTTCTTCCCCAGCTTCTAATGGGGAAAATTCCAACCTCCAACATCCTGCTATTAACATTGCAATGAGCCCTTACTGTAGAAGAGCCTGCAAACATAGCAAGTGCTCAACTCAGCAGCAAAGAGGGAGGGTTTTGTGAGAAAAACGATGCTCACCTTTTAATTTCAAAAGGTTTATTTAAAAAAAAAAACCTTAGTAGAATACAACAGGAGATTGAATAAGGAGAAACAAAGAGCGATGGCAGCAAGGGCTCATCCACCATGTGCTCCTCTACAAAATGGATGTTCTACCTTTTATACCCCCAGCCCCTCTTAAAGTCTTGTCAATCGGCTCCTTCTTCGCTGCTCAGTGGTGGAGATCACTTCCTCACACCTTGATTGGAAGTCAGGAGTTGCCAAAGGAACGAGCCGACCCTCCCAAATACCCCCCTACTGGGACTGTCCCTGGTAACAATGTATGGGGAGGAGAAACATACTCATCATCTACAGAACCTCTCTTCACATATTCACCCCTTAATTGTGAGAGCCAACTATCACATTATTTACCTGTAACAGTTTTATCAGATGGAAGTCCATGCCAGCCATACAGAAAACCTATTTTTGCACTGTGTTACAGTGTTGGCTTGAACAGCAGAAGTGATTTTAAACCATGGAGCGTTGGGAAAACGGACTGACCTAATCTCTGCAATAAACTGCTGGAATTGTCCAGTCACAGCTGGGCAAATGAACAGAGACTTTTGCTCCTGATGAGCTTCCAATGGCAGCAGGTCAAAGACAAAAAGCTGGGGAAAAGAGTGTACCCAAAGCCGCAGGAGCAGGCCCTGGGCAGGGGAGCACTGAGCTCATGGCACAGTGAGAATTCCTGATCCAAGTTTTTTTCCTGTAGAAACACTAAATATATCACTAACACTGCCAGTCATATGCTGTTGTGCACATCAGTCAGTGTTCCTGAGCATCTTTGGTTCTCTCTAGTGATGGCACACTGAGCCCCTCCCAGACAATTGGGCATGAAGCAGCAGGCATCTCCCAGCTCCCATTAACCTGCAAACACTGCCAAAGGGCATCAGCTGAGACAAAAGGAGGCCCACCTGCACCTCTGCATCTCCCTGCTTGACAGGATTGGGTCTGGGCTGAGAACTGCTCTGACAACAGAGCCAGCAGGAAGTCTCCAGCACAAAGGGACACAGACAGCAGAATAGCAACTCTACAGGAGCTGTTTCTGGCAGACTGGGCTTGAGTTGTGCCAGGGTGAAAAATTAGAGTAATGATTTGTGGAATGACCTGCATTGCCAAGTGCAACCAGAGCCCAAGAACTTGTCAGAATATTTCACCTCTGTGGATGAAAGTAAAAAAGCCTTGAATCATTGGTAGCCTCAGGGAATAAATGTGAATTGAGCACATGAAATGCACAGCATCAACTCAATACCTGGGTATGTGTGTTGGAGATGAATGCAATTATTGATACTTAAAATAACCAAAAACATTAACCTGACAGAGGAGTGAGGCTGTTCGTTTCAATGAGCTTGCACCACAGGGAGGAGTTCAAACCTTTTAACTTTACCAGCATTCCCAAAGTCATGAACTTTGCATGGAATCAGTTACACTGCTGTTGAAGTATAAGTTTATTCCCCTGCAGAAAATGGGGGAGGAAAGCAGTACAAGGCACTTCACAATACTGTGATTATTTTCACACTGATTTATTTTCACTGGTACTGCAATAATATCCATAAACAAGTACCAAATTTCCCTCAAAAGAAGACAAAATGCCAGTAAAACTTTTGTGCAACAGTCTTCATTATCTTCAGATGGCTTTGGAAGGGTAATACTTCCTGTATTCTGCACCTCAAGGCACAACAGACATGTACAAACAAGGCTCAGACCAAAAAACTCTAATCTCTGCCAGCAGACAAGTTCCTTAGAGCATTCCCTCATCAGAGAATACAGACAGTGAGCATATTTCAACTCATGGCTCAGGTCCATTCCTTACCAGTCACTAAGGAAATTAACTTCAAAATACTCTGCAACCATTGTAAAACCACTTCTGCACAAACCTGTTATAGATGGGTAATGCAATGGTTGGTTGGCTCTTGCAATTAAGGGATGAATATTATGTGTATGTTAAGAGAAGTTTTATTGATGTACAGTTATGTTACTGTGATTTGTTGTTTGGACATCCTCAGTTCTCCCCATGAGAGCCAACCAACCATTGCATTACCCATCTATAACAGGTTTGTGCAGAAGTGATTTTACAAGAGTATAAAAGATGCAGCAGCCATTTTGTGGATGAGCACACAGTGGTTTAGTTCCATGCTCGTAGCGTTGTAATCCTTATTCAGTCCTCTGATGTATTTTGTTAAGGTTTAATAAACCTTTAAAATTAAAAAGTGATCGTTGTTCCTCACAAACCCATCTATCTCTACGTTTATAAACATCGAGACAGAGACAGAGAGAGCAGAGCAATGGGAACAGAAAGAAGAAAAAAAGACAGCAACAGGCAGCAGGCCAGAGCAACAAGAAAAAAAACAGGAGGAAGAACAGACCAATGTAGAAACCAGGAGAGGGACAAAGAGTGGGAAAGTGGGATACTGTGAAAGGGAGAAGGACAGGGAGCAGGATGCTGGGATAGGGGCAATGAGAGCAACAGAGAATAACAGAGAGATGAAGAACAAGAAAAAATGGGGCCAGACAGGTGAAGTAATGAATATCAGGGTCGTTGTGAAAAACAAGGTTCGCTTCTGGTAAGATTGAAAAAGTTTAATAGAAATAAAGACAGTAGGAGACAGAAATAAAGCAAATGGTTAATATGGC
The DNA here is from genome assembly GCA_013398275.1 of Promerops cafer. NCBI lineage: Eukaryota > Metazoa > Chordata > Aves > Passeriformes > Nectariniidae > Promerops > Promerops cafer. Next base: position 79,528 of record VZSE01003276.1, on the reverse strand, counting down.
CTTGGCATTCTTGCCAGACCCTCAAAACTTAACATCAAGGTCTCTATGTAGTTGGGGTTACATGCATATTCATTAACTTATACATTATTCAAACATTCCTTTGAGTTAAGGTGTCACAGTGGTCCTTTGTTTTCTTAGTCTTCCCATCTTGGCTTATCTTTATGGCATCAATAAATTTTGGGTGACTTGTTTTCACACTCTCCTTGATAAGAAAAAATTATGTGTCTTCCTCCTGTCTTCCAAGCTTTTCCTCCCATCTTCTTTTGCTGCTCTGGTTTGTGTTACTGTTATCCCTTGGATAGGTCAGTAAAAGGCTAACCTTACATATTTTAGTCACACAAAGGGCACACACTGCTATTTCTATAAGCAATACATACTTAAGCTAAGAAATTATGAGCAGCTAAAAAAATCACAATCTATACTATATCTAAATACATATGATCAACAACAACATACAAAAACTAATACATAGATGTGAAAGCAAACATTATTATATGTATTCATAACAGTAGGGAAAGAGCAAAAGGATCAGAGAGACTAATAAATGAACAGGAAAGTGGAAAGGGAAAGTGTGAGAAACAACACTCGCTTTTAAAATTTCAAAGGTTTATTAAACCTTAACAAAAATACAACAAAAGCCTGAATAAGGAAAAATTACAGGGAATCTCCGTGACAAGCAGCCACATGCTCGTTGACAAAATGGATGCTCTACTTTTTATACTCTTGGCCCCTCCCAAAATCTTGTCATTCAATTCCTTCTGTGCCTTCCGTTGGTGGAGATCACTTTCTTACAACTTGATTGGAGGTCAGGTGTTGCCATGCCGCACCTCCCGGTAACAAGCCTGCCCTCCCTAAATGCCCCGACTCCTGACAGCAATACCAGGGGGAAGGGANGAAAGCAAACATTATTATATGTATTCATAACAGTAGGGAAAGAGCAAAAGGATCAGAGAGACTAATAAATGAACAGGAAAGTGGAAAGGGAAAGTGTGAGAAACAACACTTGCTTTTAAAATTTCAAAGGTTTATTAAACCTTAACAAAAATGCAACAAAAGCCTGAATAAGGAAAAATTACAGGGAATCTCCGTGACAAGCAGCCACATGCTCGTTGACAAAATGGATGCTCTACTTTTTATACTCTTGGCCCCTCCCAAAATCTTGTCATTCAATTCCTTCTGTGCCGTCCCTTGGTGGAGATCACTTTCTTACAACTTGATTGGAGGTCAGGTGTTGCCATGCCGCACCTCCCGGTAACAAGCCTGCCCTCCCTAAATGCCCCGACTCCTGACAGCAATACCAGGGGGAAGGGAAAGAGGATTATGGGGAGAACATATAAAAACAAGGTAACTGTACATCTATAAAACTTCTCTTAACATACATGTTATAAATATATAATAAGGTTGGCATTTGTATGTTCACTTGCAATCTCGTAAGTTAAGTATGTATTGCTAGCCGTGTGGGTCCTTTGTGTGACTAAAATATGTAAGGTTACCTTCTTCTTGATTTATCTATGTGATAACAGTAACACAAACCAGAACAGCAGATGGGAGGAAATGCCTGGAAGAGGGGAGGAAGACACATAACTCTTCTCAAGGAGAGTGTGAAAACAAGTCACCCAAAATTTATTGATGATAAGCCAAGACACCCAAACTCAAAGAAATGTTTGAATAATGTATAAGTTAATGCATGGAACCCTAACTATATGTTATGAGTAGGTATTATATCATGGGCTTTTCACTACTGTTAAAAGTGAATACTATATGTATAATGTTGAAAAACTTTACTGCATGGGTATAGTTTCCTTTGTTGCTGACAAAGCTTAGAAATAACAGGATGTGAAGAAAAGCTTTTGCTAACTCAGAGAAATACAAAATAAACAGGAGATCCATCTGTCCAGATAAGAAATGACAGTGGAATTACAGGAGAAGAGAGCGATTGATCAGAACAGTGCACAGACTAGCAACATGAGAAGATGCAGAAGAAGATAAGAAAATGCTGATTTACAGGATGAAAGAAGGGGGGAATTGGTAAAAACGTATATAAGGGAATGCTTCTCTGAGTTAAGGTGTGCTTCTTGGCTGAATGCCAAGGCACCCGGCCGTGTTAACCCTTTGCTTTATGTTTGTCTCCTATTGTCTTTATTCTTATTAAACCTTTTATATTTTACCAGAAGTGAACCTCGTTTTTCACAATACACATAATATTCATCTCTTAGTTGTGAGAGCCAACCATCGTGTTACTCATTTTTAACAGAAAGTGAGATCCAGAACTGGAAAAAAAAAAGCAACAATTAGCAAAACAAAAGGATAGAGAGAGAAACAAAAATAAGGAGGGAAACAGATAGGAATGCAGGGACACACTGCAGTAGACAGAGGTAAAGACAGGAAAAAAATGCCAAAGAACAGGCCAGATAAATTGTGAGGGGAAAAGAGGCAAATTCAACTCAGAACTGATCGATGGAGAAGGAAAAAATAGCTGTAAGCTGCAGAAGAGAGACAGAGGATGAAAAAAGGAGAGGGAACTGGTGTGGGACAGAAGCACAGAGAGAATAAGGAAAAAGAGTGTGGTAGGAAGAGAAAGACAGACAAAATAGAGACAAAAGGAGAGATATAGGGAAGCAAAATGTTAAAAAGACCAGATAATAATAATAATACTGACTTCTGCATTTATGTATTAGCTTTTGCATGTTGTTATTGACTACAAGTATTTAGATGTGGTACAAGTTATAAGTCTTTTTAGCTGCTTGCTGGTATAATCTATCAGTTTAAGTATGCACTGTATTGCTCATAGAAATAGTAGTGTAATGAATATGGCATCCATGTATCACTTATAGAAACAGTGGTGTGATGAACGTACTGTACTATATGTTAAGAATAAAACACTAAGAAATCTCAACACCTAAGTTGTAAAGTTAACAAATTAAGTTACTTGTTATTAATGATTGTAAAGTTAATAAGTTAATGTTGTCAATAACCCTTTTTCCATCCGGAATCACCCCTGCTGCTTCCCAAAATGGTGACTGGGGACTTGCAAGGGGGAGGAGTGATGTCAGCCTGTATGAAAATTAAGAGACAGTTCATACAGAGCAGCAAAACAAGCTCCTGAAACAAGCACCTGNAAGCTCCTAAAACAATGAGCCAGCCCAGATTGGAAGATCTAAACACCTTTAGATGAGGAACAATGTGCAGTTGTCTCCTAAAACACCCCTGAAGATTTTTACGATCTCGCCAAAACCTCCAAGGAAGTTAGCTAGAATAAAAACCCCTAGACTTCGAGCCATGCCATGTTTTCCTAGGCACTCCCGTGAGGATGGCAGCCCTGTCTCTGCCATGTGTGTGACAAAGCTGACATCACTCTCCTTTGCGCCAGACCTGAGAGCAGCGGTGCTGAGCGCGACCCCTCTGGCCCCCGTGCTGAGCTGATCTTTTAATAAAGGCATCAAAAGGAGCCAGGCTCCTGCCCTGCTCATTTCACTATAGACCTTAGCAAAACATAAGATGTGAAAAGGCTTTTGTGTAACTAAGAAAACTGTGCAAAGCCATCCACGGACTGACCCCTCCAAGTGATAACAGTGACATAAGACAAAGCACCGGAGGAGATTGGGGAAGAGCTCCTTAACTCCTCTTATCAGAACAGTGTGAAACAACAGGGATGGAATCACAGGAAGGAATAAAATTTATTGACTTGATCTCAGGATGTCATACAGGTAAGTCAGGATGGGAAACCCGAAGAGGCCCTGTGTAATATGAAATTTGGTGATTCGCGTCATTATAAAAACAAACCATGAAAATATTCTTGTAGAAGTTTGGGGTTTTCCCTATTGTGTCTTCCATTTTTCAGTGACTGGTTTCGTGTATCAGCCCCCCACGGTTTGTTTTGTAAAGGCAAATACCTTTCATCAATCAGTGGAGGCCTACCCACTGTATCTGTCAGTGCTGATCTTGTCTCTCACAAGTGGACTCACAGTTGTTTGTAAAGACAAGCTTGTTACTCCTATCCGTGATTTCATTATGTATCTTTACAACCCTTTTACTGTAAGTTGCTCTTACCGTAAGTTATTAGTATGTATTTCTATCACTATGTGACTGTCTTAGAAAATAATTGACTTTTACTGGATCCACTTTTGTGTATGAAGAAACTGCTGCTTATTTGGACTTAGACCCCAAGCACAATGCGACCCCCCGAAAAGCTGCCTATAAAAAAGACAGAAACCAAGAGAAGGATGGACTGTGGTGGAGCAGAGCCTTCCCCATCCCCAGTGCTGTTTGCTCATTCATTATCAACGAACAATCAATTGCCTTATTGATTGACCAACTCGATTGTGATGGGTAATTTGTAACAAAAATTATTTCTAACACCTGCAACATGAAAAGCTCTCGGGAATGTTTGAATAATGTATCAGCTAATGAATGTGCATGTAACCCCAGCAATGTAACAGTATATAGAAAACATGATTTTAAGCTTTCTCAGTGCTCTTCGGCTGTTTGGTGCGAAAACAGCACTGGAAATCTTGTCTGTTAAAAATAGGTTAGAAACTGTTACACTGTTAATAGTAATACTGTTAGATAATTAATAATTGTTATATTGATAATGCATGTACTGTTAGAAAGTTTTGTTATTGTGTTAAAAGTGTAGTTGTGAGTTTGGGGGAACGGCGGGGCGAACGTGCCTGTCTGAATAGCCTGAGTACATCCCCTGGGCAGACCAGCCTGCCAGCCTGAACAGCCTGGGTGGAGGGCACCCCCTGGGCAGATGAGCCAGCCTGCCTACCTGAATAGGACTTTTAAAAACCAATCAGAGTCTTACCTTTCATCCAAATAAAGGATCTAAAAAGCGACCAACCAAAATGTACAAAAAACTGTATAAAAGAGAGCCTAAGCCAGCCCATAGCCGTGCTGCTCCAGAAGGGACATCGAGGGACCAGCTCCTGCCCAAGAAAAAGATCCAGCGTTGGCTCTGCAGCACCTTGATGCTGACCTGGATTGCTCCTGCTCTGTGCCCGTGACCCCCTTGCTTTAGGTCAATAAATAAAAGCTGAAAATCACTAAAACCAGGAGTCCGTTCCCATTCTTAACACTGTCCTTCTTTTATCCTATTATTAAACTTTTAAAATTTCTAAGGAGTGAACTCTGTTTTTCACAAAAATAGTCACAGCAGCATGAGAAAGAAAGGGGGCCAGGAGAGAAGCAAAGAGGCCTCGAGACACACAAGAGGAGAGACAGAGCCCAAGGGACCTTGGACTCACCTCAGCTCTGATTCTTGGTACTGCCAGGAAAATTTACCAGTTCAGATGCATCTTTCCCCTTCTCACCCAGAGAGGCAGGCTTTCACTTGTCTGCAAAGGGACCAGCCTCCAATTTTTATTTCCTTGCCTTTTTTATGGCCTCTCCAGTCTCTGCCACAGCAGCTGCTGTCTGAGCCAGTAAGTGCTCATCCTCTCCCTCTTCAACCCACGACCTGGAGGGAGCAAGGCTGGTACTAACGTTGGAAATTACATACAGGTTAATTCTTTTTTAATGTAACTTTAATCAATTTAGTTCGCCTTTGCTCCGGAAGAAGGGATTTGAAGTTTCTTTTCAGGAGACTAGTTCACCAGGTGAGGTCTGATGAGCTTAACAACTCAAGGGACCCGGAGTAGCACAGAAGATACACAAAAGAAACCCGTTAATGACCATTAACGACCGTCAACTCCAGACATCACCCCTGGCATGGTCAGAGACATCTGGTGTGGGAAAACAGAGATAAGAATGAGAACATAATTAGCATCGAAATACTAAGAACTCTGCGATTTGGGAATAGTGAACATTGAACCAATGAATTCCTATGGGTTTTGACTGTATCAAGTACGCAAAAAATCCAGTAAAGTGTGTCATGGAATGATTTTCTCTGCCCAACCCAGGCAATGTGCGGATGAAATTATTTCTGTTGCACATCCTGGCCAGAACAACATCTTGGCCAGAATAAAGTAATGCCTTGATTTTCTAACACTAAAAACATTGAAGAGTTGTTTTTGTTTTTCCCGCGGTTTCGGTGACACTAACGACCCATGCAAGCCCCAGGTGTGTGCAGTCACTGGTATCGCCTGGGGATGCTGTGGGGAGAGTGGACACTCAGACACTCAGTGCAGCCTCTGGCAGAGGGAAAGAAGCAGCAGTGACTGTTATTACTGCAGATCCCTTGCACGAGTCCCTCCTTCTGCAGGGGCTTCTGGGGACATCTCTATGGCCAACCTGCCGCTGGGGGTGGCCAGTGGACACAGGGCAGGTTTCAGGGGCGATGCTGGAGCTGGGGCAGTGGCACAGGGCAAACAGGGTCAGTGGAAGCTCAGAGGAGCTCTGGCAAAACGGAGAGGCGCACAGCTCCTGCCGGGGATGTGGCATGCAGCTTCTTCCCCGCCATCCCGGGCAGCCCCGAGATGGCTCTTCCGCACCTGCTGAGGATCTCTGTCACCTCACCGCTGCCGCGACCTCATCCCTCATCCGCCGCTGCCACCACCAGGCCCCGCGCTCAGTGCTCAGCCAGGACACTCCAGAGCACCCGCGTGGGCACCAGGCCCAGCGGTGGCCCCAAGGGGCACTCAGACGTTGGGTGGCAGTGGCGGCAGCAGCGTTCTGGCGGTACTGGCGCCGCGGTTCCGCGCTTTGCGGTCCGAGCGCTGCCGACATCGTGCCGGTGGGACGGCAGTGGCGTGTCCTTACTGGGGCGGCTCCCACCGCGGCCCCGCACACGCCGGTTTAGCCGTTTACCTGCAGCTCGGCATGTTAGCCAGGGGGTGGCAGCAGGGAGACACGCCCCGCCCCCACTCTCTTTTCGCTCAATGCGCAGTCGCGGCTTTCTTGGCTGCAGGACCAGCTACTGACCGGACGGTGGCGCCCGCCAGCGCGGCCCGGCGGGGTCCCGGCCCGGGGAGCCGCGCGGGGGTGGCGCAGAGAGCGGGAGGTCACAGCCAAGGAGCCCGAGAAGGACACAGACGGAGGCGGGGACATGCACGGGAAACACAGAGAGGTTACATACACCAGATCCACCCGGGGATCAGCAGACAATTAATTTGGGATAACCCACACGGAAGCAACCTAATCTGGCTGACCCACACTGGGTAATCTATTGCAATGCTCACCCCTAAATGGCAAACATTTCACCTCGAATTCTCCCAATTGTTGGTTTCATTGCCATTTTAGAGTTTTTTTGCTAGTATAAAAATTGGGTTTTACTTTCCCAAATATTCAATTTGGCAATTTTCTGAAGTTTTTGCACAACATAAAAACTAAATGGTCTTTGCTTTTGGCTCTATGCACAAAAATGTGGGGATTTTAGTTTTCTGGCTGCTCACATCTGTGCATCACAGGACAGCCCAAGCACTAGTGCCCATTGTCAGCACCATCAAAGTCCCTGGAGATGCTGCTGCTCTGAGCCTGCACGGCAACACTTGAGGGATGGGAGCATGGGCAGTGCCACAGACATTCAGCTTTCCTGAGAGCATAACGTTATCAGAATACAGCTGGCTGCAGACATTTTGTGAGGCTGAACTACATTTCACCATGGACTCCTGATGAAGCCAATAAAAGATGCCTGTTTTCCAGTTGTGCACATCTGTGCCCCATCCATCTTGGGAGACAGGTGCTCACAAGGCCAATGCAGGCAGGCAGAGTGGGAGAGCCCCCAGGGCTCCTCTTCCCCAGGCCGAGCAGAGCAGAGGCTGTGCCCTCAGCCTCTTCTACACCTGCATCACTCCAGCTTCTCCACTGGCATTGCTCCACAGTGCCCATACCTGCCTGGACCTGGTGGCCCCAGCCTGTGCCCAGGCACAGTCTCCCCTTCCCTACAGTGCCTCCTGCACCCTTGCTGGCACAGCCCAGTTGTGTGGCTGCCCTCGCTGACTGGGCACACTGCCCACACCTTGTCCTCCAGGGCCATTTCCAAAGCCACAACCGGTCCCCAGCTCCCTGGCTCCTGCAGGGCATCAGCCCACTGCCAGGCTGGTGCTTAGTGTCCCCAGCAGTCCATTCCCCTCCCGCTTAGTCCAGGCTGTCAGTGTGATCACTTGCACCCTCCACCTCCACAAAGACACCACAGAAGAGCAGCCCCTGAGGGATCTCCCCAGTGCATGGCCACCAGCCAGGCTTGGACACTCAGTACCAACACCCTTGAAGTGGGGGTAACCCCTCAAGCTGACCTGGCACCACTGGCTACAGCTAGCTCTCCCCAGATCCCTGCTCCTCCTGCATATCCAGGAGCGTTTGTGCCAACACCTTCCCAGGAACAGACAGAGCAGTCTGAAGGCTCTCCCACCCTTCCTTCTTGCCTTTCTGGAATAAGGCTGTGGTAGTTGCTCAGATTGACAGCAGTCTCCCCAGAGAAACAGGACCTCCTGAAGAGCAGGGCCTGGCACTGGCAGCACGCCTCCCCACCCTAGCCCCAGGACGCTCCCCAGCCAGTCAGAGGCATGTAGTAAATGGTTTAATTAACATACTGACAGCACCAGAGCCAGCCTGAGCTGGACTTTATCCGCTGCTCTGCTTGGCTGCCAGCCTCTTGTCTCTCTCTTCAGCAATGGTCAGGCGGATGCCCTTTCCACGGGGCAAAGAGATCCATGGCTTGTTGCCCTGCAGCAAAGGAGAAGAAACCACTTTGCATCAGGAAACCCACATAGCAACACAGCTCTCCTTCTAAGGGGGAAAGCAGCAGAAGCCCATCCCTGCTCATGCTAGGTCAGGTACACATGGTGGTGGCACTGGTGCAGCAGAGGCCCCTAAGAAAGGTGCCAAGGATGCACAGGTCTACAACTGCCTTTCAATCACATCCGAGACTGCACTTCAGCCAAAACCAAAATGTTGCCCCTCCATAACCTGGACAAAGAGCCTGTCACAGATGACAGAACAGCAGAGGCTTTGTGAGGGGCACTCGGAGTCACAGCAGCTGCCCAGATCACACCAAGGTGTGAGCACTGCTCGGCCCCCAGCTCTCAGGTTTCAGGGCTGCCTCTTGAAAACGTACTCATTCCTAAAGTTGCAAATGCTTCTTCCCCTTCCCAGAGCAGGAAGAAATACAGGGAGCCAAATCAGAACTGAGGCCAGCACTGTAGTTCCACTGTGTGGGAAGACAGCTGCCTTAGGAAACACCAAGGCTCTTTGCCTCAGCCAGCAGCCCCTCACAAGAGGAGGGAACCCCCCCACCTGGTGCCCCCACAGCCTTACTTTGCCAATAACGAAGATGTTGGAGAGCCTGGTGGCAAAGCTGTTGCCGTTGGCGTCCTTCACATGAACCACATCAAACGAGCCGGGGTGCCTCTCCCGGTTGGTGATCACCCCAATACGGCCCAAGTTGGCACCGCCGGTCACCATGCACAGGTTACCTGAGTAAGGGAATACAGGTGTGACAAGAGCTGGCACCAGATACTGTGAAGTCCTTCCACTTGGGCTGTCTGCCCATACCAAACATTCCATCCCACCTGTGCTAGCACTGCTCACAGCTCTGTGACTGAAACAGTCTCTCACCACCAACAGAGGGCTGAAGCACCTCCCCACCAGCTCGCTGCTTCTACCTGCCAAATGCTTCACACTGCCAGGACACAGGAAGAATCCCCTGCTCCAGCTCTAGATGGACATGCTCCCAGGAAACAAACCCCTTCCCCAGGCTGACACCATTGCCTCTCTTTTTCAGTGCAAATATGCCTAGCATTTAACTTCCACACTGCTCTCCACAGAGGGGAAGGGTACTGTGCTTTAATGGGATGCAAGACCTACCTGTGTCAAACTTGATGAAGTCTGTGATCTTGCCTGTCTCCAGGTCAATCTGGACTGTGTCATTCACCTTGATGAGGGGGTCTGGATAGCGGATAGTGCGGGCATCATGAGTGACCAAGTGAGGGATTCCTTTGGTGCCCACAAAGATCTTCCTCACCTTGCACAGCTTGTACTGCAAACAAAACCCAACACCTCTCAGCTAAGGCACTAAGCAATGCCGTGGACTAGGGAACTCTTGTACTCCAAAGAGCCACCAGCCAGCAGAACACCCAGACACTCAGTGAGCCCATGGAGTGACCTGTCCAGCTCCCTGCCTCAGTAACAACTTTTGAACAGCTGCCATGCAGCTCTGCTACAGCCCCACCCAAAAACACCTTTGCTGCTGGGAGCAGCATCCCACCTTGGGCTTCAGGCTCCCCACCAACACTGGCTGCACTTACACAGGAAAGTCTTTACCAGGGCAATTCCTTTATTTTTCCCCAAAGCCTGTGGGCACACAACAGAGACAGAAGCTGCATTTCTCAAGGACCCAAGAGAGACGTGTCCCCTCCACGGCAGAGATTTCCCTCCTGCCTGTCATCCTAACTCCCTCACAGCCTCTCTGGACCTCACAGATCAACACAGAATAGTAGTTACAGAAGCACAGCACAAGGACAACCACACCACAGTTGGCTCCAGCACAGCCAGCTCTGCCATCCACGCAGCAGCGTGCCTGCACAGCCTGCCTTAAAGGAGATGCAAACCAGAGCACGGCCTCACAGCTCAGGCATACCATGCCTGGGTTAAGGAAATGCATAAAGGAGTAGGCAGTTTTGCTGTCCTGGGAAGAAATTCAAGGCTTTTACACAACAGACAGTTCCATGCTTCTGGTCACTGTTAGTTGGCAAAGCCAAGACTCTCCTCCACCCCAAAACTCGGATCCAGCCCGTGACAACAGCATCATCTCCAGCACCAGACAATGCACCTACACCCATCTGTGAACTGCTTTCATGTAACCAAGAGATCTCCCCCCGACACAGGCTTCACCACAACTCTGAGTGCCCCAATCTGAAGTGCAGCGTGGCCTCAACTCTCAGGGAGAAGAGCCATCAGCTCTCATTCAGGAGATGCCAAAGAGGAAGCACTGCCCCAACCAAACCAAACTGAGCCCATGCTTACACCATATCAAAACTCCTCACCTTGGCTTCCTCAGGTGTGATGCGGTGAACAGCAAACCGGCCCTTGGTATCATACACCAGGCGGAAATGCTCACCTGTCTTCTCAATGCTGATGACATCTGATTGCAGACAGGGAAACATAACAGCAGCTGTTATCAGCTCATTACCCCAGACCCTGACTTGGGATCAAGCCCACGTTCAAGAAGAAACAGAGACTGCTGAACAACACTTAGGGTGTGATTGATGAGGTTGGGATCTACCCTTGCGCACAGGCTCACATCTTTTGCTGTGACAGACTTCAAATTAGCAAAAACTGCTGAAGGCTGGAATCTGAGCAGCAGCTTACCCAGATCAAGCAGGCACTTACAGGGTACAGGTATCTGACTACAGTATTCACTGCAGTGCACAATTCTAAACTAAGTAACAACTGCTTATATCTATATATATCTTTTCTTCAACTCCAGCAGGGAAACCCTGCCCCTCAAATAATACCAGCCCCACAAAACACTCCCGCGCCGGTGTAGAAGAGCTGCCTAAGGAACTGCCCTAACCCTACTCACCCATGAAGCCTGCAGGGTAGGTGATGTCAGTGCGGACCTTGCCATCTATTTTGATGAACCTCTGCATGCAGATCTTCTTGACCTCATCTCCTGTCAGAGCATACTTCAGCCGGTTGCGCAGGAAGATGATGAGGGGAAGGCACTCCCTCAGTTTGTGCGGGCCTGTTGATGGGCGGGGTGCCTGCGGACAGAAGGTTTCTGCTGAAGGCTCAAGCAGCATCAACCACCCCAGAGAAGGAAACCATGGTGCCAACAGCCCCCACAAGAGCACGGAAGGGCAGCAGCACAAAGTGCAGCTGCCACGCAGGCAGCGACCGCCTAAAGCTCTCTGTTCCTGGTATTCACAGTAGTTTCCCCCATGTCTTGCCAGCCTCACAAACAGAGCACAACCATCCATATCAACCCAGAAGAGGAAAAGCATAACAGGCAGATTAAAAGAGAACATCCAACGACTCCACCACACCCTCTGCAAACGGGGGAACACGAACGCTGTTCACAAAGACCCTAAGGTTAAACAAACACCTCCTGCCCTGTCCAACTGCCCCTGTTCACCGCTCGCCCCCGCGAAGCACCCGAACACTTTCCCTGATGTGACTGCGGCTGCCACGACCAGCCCGGCCCCGGCCCCACCTCTGACCCCAGCTTCAACCCCAAACCAGGCCCGCACTCACGAAGACGCCCGTCAGCTTGTCCAGCATCCAGTGCTTGGGTGCAGCCACGCGCTTCAGATGCTTCTTGGGGCCGCGGGCCTACAGGACAGGACGTGTTAAGGGGTGTGTTACGGGCCGCCGCCAGGCCCGGCCCCCCCCAGCCATCCCTCCCCGGCCCCCTCAGACCCCCGCCCCTCGGACCCTAGCGCCGGGCTCCCTCCCGCGCTTGTCGCCCCCGGGGGGGCGGCCACAGCCCGCGGTGAGCGGGGGATGGCGGCGGATGGCGGCGAGGAGCCGCGCCACCGCGCTCTCACCATGGCTGCGCTCTGCCGAGAAAGGACTGGTGCTTCCGGCCCGCCGCGGAAGGCCAAAGCGTGGCGGCAGGGACGTGCGTCGCCCCCTAGCGGCTCGGAGGCCCAGGGCCGCCCGCGGGGTGACGGGCAGCTCGGGAGGGCTTGTCCTTTCCTGGCGGCCCCGACGGGGACATCCCGCTCCGGGACACCGCGCTCCGGGACTCCCTGCTCCTAGCCGGGCAATGTGTCCGTGGTCATCGCTGGTCATCGATGATGGCATGGGACAGCCCGCCACGTTCTGGCCCTGCGGTTTGGGAGAGTGTGTGAGTATCGGGAGCCGAGCCAGGGGTAACGCCTGTGCCGGGCCCTCTCCCTGCGACACCTGCCCTCCCGTACCTGTGCCTTCCCCCTGCCACGGCCCCTCCCGGGGTAGAGCTGGGACCCCATGCAGCCCCAAACTTGACGCCCGGCCTTAGTGCCCACTCCTGAAGGCAGTTCGGGGGTCAGGTGGTCCCAGCTGCCCTTCCCAGGGCGGCCGACGTGTCCCCACAGTGCTCCGGAGTCCCCGGGACAGTCCCAGGCCCCCGCATCCTGCCCGGCAGCCCGGTGAGTGCAAGAGCCCCACACGTAGCACGTCTCCACAGCAGCGCTCTCGTAGCAGGGTGTGGCTGGGACAGAGGTCCCATTGCCCAGGGTGACACTGTCACCGAAAACGTCGGGATAAATGAAACTGTGTTTAGATTAGAGAGCAGCATTATTTTATTCACAGTGCTGGGTGCATGGGGGGAGCTCCACCGATGATACATGCACACTCTCAAAACTTTTCACTATTTATACACTTTAGCAAAGAAATTAATGTTCATTGGCTATAAAATACATAGTTCTCTTAATTAATTAGTATTTTATCTTCTACTGGTTATAGCTTTCTTGCTTCTTATGCTAATTAGTCTACATTTTCAGTCTTGTTATTATCTTATTACCTTTTTCCCAGATAAGACAATTGCTGAATTGTCTTTTTTCGTTTCTTTATCGCTGGGTTCTGCAAAATGTGCTCGTAGTCTATAAATTCTGCATTCCGTGTGTCCAGTTTCAGCAAGATATCTCTCCCATGCTTAGTTCAATAAAGCACATCAAGGTTGGTTTAGCAAAACTTGAAAGTTTTAGCAGTTTTCCCGACCTGTGTTCCCACAATAGCAGCATATGACAACCCTTGCTAAGTGCTTGGCTACGGTGGAAAAATTACACTGTTCATGACTGATTAAAACAATTCATTAAAAATTTTAATTAGAAAAGTTACTAGGAAAGTTGTATAACTTTCAACAACGGGATGGGAACAGCCTAAGCCGAGAGGACGCACTGGAGCTGCGGGGCGCCCAGCCTCCTTCCACCAAGGGCTGCTTCACACAATGTCCTGCGCCGCAGTGGGCAAGGGGCACGGCCGTCGGAGCAGCGATCCTTCCGGATTTCATTACACGGCAGCTGGAGACCCTCCCCGCCGGGCCCGCCGCGCTGCCTTCGCGTTCTGGGGCAGGCAGCGGGCCCCGCTCCTCCTCCCGCCCCCTCCCTCCCTCGGCCGGGCTCCGAGCGTTCCCTGCGCCCGCAGCGCCGGTACCGGGGGCAGCCGGGACGCTGCTCCCGGTGGGGTGAGGTAGGAGCCCCCCGCCCCAGCCGTGCTCCAGCCTCAGTAGCCGGTCGGCGGGTCCGACGGGGAGTCGAGCTTGTGGTGACCGAGCCAGAACTCCGCCAGCTCGTCCGCCCTGTTGAGGCCAAGCTCCGCCACCAGCGCCCTGGGCACCTTCTCCACCGGGTCCGAGTCGATGAGGCCGGGGCCAGCGGCCTGGAGGGCGCGGCTCCCCGCGCCTGTGTCCCCAAGCCCCAGGCGAGCGGCGAGCCGGGCTCCGTGGGGCTCCCGGGCCACCCCGCGGCGCTGTTCTGGGCGTGGAGCTTCTGCAGGCACAACCTGGCCAGGAGGTTGGGACCCGCCTCGGGGGGCCACAGGGGCGGGGAGCAGGCGGAGTTCCCCCCGCCGGCATCTCCTCGGCCCTGAAAGGGTAGCAGCGCAGGATCGCCACCACCACGAGGGGAGGGCACTGTAAACAGCTCACTCCGGGCGTCTACGAGGACACGGCAGCGCTGAGGGGCGCAGGCTTCCCCGGGCGGGTGGGCTCCAACGGCGTACCCAGACAGAGAGGGAGCTGGAACGGCGCCCCGGCTTACCCCCGCCCCCTGCGTGGGCGGCAAAGCGGACATCCCACTCTGGATGGGGGATGTGGGGAGATCCACCCAAGAGGCACTTCAACTTCACCTAAAGCCACAAGGCTTGACACTTGTGGGGTTTCTTACTGCTTCTTTTCCCAACTGTGTTCCCAAAACAGCTCCCACAGCTCACAAGGGCAGTCTGCTTGCTCTGGGGACAGAGCACATGGGGCCCCGAGGTGGGTCAGAGGCAGCAGCTGGACAGCTTCTCTGTTCTCTCATTCCTCACCTTTTTCCCTGGATGGGCAGTCCCCAAGCCTGACATCTCCCCCAGGCACTGGGATCCTTTGCTGGGGCAGTGGCAGCACCAGCCTCCTTCCAGCGGTCACCACACAAGACTGGTCTCTCCACAGCATACCACAGCACAG
The DNA here is from genome assembly GCA_013398275.1 of Promerops cafer. Lineage (NCBI taxonomy): Eukaryota > Metazoa > Chordata > Aves > Passeriformes > Nectariniidae > Promerops > Promerops cafer. The sequence continues at coordinate 64,500 of VZSE01003276.1, read as the reverse complement.
CACACCAGGTGCCAGGCGTGCATGGAAGCAGGCAAGGGGTCAGGAGTCACGGGAGCCACATCCTGCTGACCTATCTCCACACCAGATTTCCTGTTGTTTCAATCAGCAGTGAAAAACAACAGAGCAAAAAACAAAGCCAAGGCCAGGCTGGGAACCCCTTTGTCTTGCTGTTTCTTCCAGCATAATCTAATTAAAGCCACAGGAAATACGCTTTCCCACAGTGACTGGACATCTTTAAAAAACCCAGCACAATAAAAAGCCCATGGGCCAGGAGAATGAGGGGACAAGGGCAGCAGAGGCCAGGCTCCTGGCACTGGGAGAGATCTGCCCCAGATACCTGTATACCTGTTCCCTTGCTGAGACACCTCATGGCAGCTCTCATGGGGCACCAGAGCATCTGGAAGTTCATCCAAGATGTCCCAGGACAGGAGCTGCCACAATGCCCTGCATCTCCCTCGACACTCTTGAGAGGCTCTCCAGGGTCTGGCCCCTCTGTGCAGGATTTCAGGAGCTCACAAATGGCTCCAAAGTGGTGGGGGCATGCTGTGGAAAAGAGCACTGGCAAGGCAGGGTGGGTGGAAGAAGAAAGGAAAGGGCTGGAGGAGTATTTCAAGTATTTTATTTTTTAAAAATTCCCAGCTAAAAACACATTGGCTGTGCCTCTCTGTGGGTAAGAGACACAACCTGTGGTGCCCCAGGGTAGCCCTCAGGCTCTACTTTCCAAGTGGTCAGCTCTGAAGCTGTGGCCCTGCCAGGTAGGGAACACAGCACTGGGCTCCAGCTGGGGAGGGCTCACAGCTCTGAGCAGCCCTTCTCTTAAAATACATTTAAAAGCAGTTGTGAGAACAAACTGTGGTGTTAAAAAAGGAAAGAGAAAGGAGCAAGGGAGGCTCTGCCAGCACTGGAAGGCTGTGGAGGGCCAACACTCCTGCCTGGGGAGAGCCACAGTGCTTGTGGCATGCAGCAGCTTTTCTTCTTTAAAGAGAAAAAAAAATTAACCAACAGTACTTTCTTCAAAAGCTTCTCTGCAGCCACAAATTTCACCAGTTGTTCACATAAATATGCTGTCTTCCCCGCAGGAAATGCTCTTGCCTGAGCCTTCCTTTTCTGCTAAACAACGTGCTTCAGATTCCCTGCAAATAAAAGGAAGCAGAAAAGGGTATTTCCACTGATATTTTAGCCTGATGGAGTGACCTGGCAAGGGGTGCCACTCCCATGCCTGACAGACTAGACCCCGATATGGGAATTCCAGCCTTAGCAAGATCTCAGTTCCTGTTGACCACTGACTCCCTTTGCAGAGGCTGCTGCCCTCGTTCAAGCCAGGCTTTGGAAATTACCACAAGGGGACCCTGCCACTGCTTTCACTATGCTGAATGCTGTTTCATGATTCATGGACTAGCATCCGAGAGGCACACGCTCACTCCCTGCTGCCTCGTCCTTCTTTCAGGCTGCATTCACAGACAGGAGTGCACAGCCCTCCCTTCTAGCTCTGGAGTGATGCTGTTCCTCCTACCCTCTTGGACAGGTCCCCAAGGAGGGGATGGCCTCTCCCTTGGATTGGCTTGTGCTTGGGAATGGGCACCCGAAAGCATCCATGGCCATTGCACTTCCTACCCTACTTCTAACACCAGCACACTGCAACACACAGAGATGGAAAAGGGCTGCCAAGCCCCATCGTGCTGTTCCCAGCCCCTCTGGCAGACAGGGACAAGACAGATGGGTAAGGGCATTGAATGAGTTTGGCTGGAGCTGGCAGAGCTCATCCAGCTGCTTGTCTTGGACTTGGAGAGTTTCAAGTCCTGCCTGCTGGAGACCTGTCCCAGTAGCTCCCAGAGAGCTATTTCCTGCAGCCTCCTCCTGGACCAACTGGAAAGACACAGACTGGATGGGTGGTCTGCAGAGGGGATAGGGAGGGAGCTGGCTCACAGGGAGCTCACAGTGGGAGGTGATCAATGGTTTTTACATGGTCTTGCAGCCTCTCACAAGTGGGGTCTCCCAGGGGACCTGATACTGGGCCCCATATTGCTCAACATCATAAATGACCTGGATAATGAGATTGAAACCAACCACAGCACCAAACTGAGTGCTGAGGTGAACACGTCAGAAGGGAGAGCCATCTTAGAGAGCTGGACAGGCTGGAGGACTGGGCTAAAAAGAACAGTCTTAAGTTTAACAAAGACAAAAGCAAGGCCTGCACTTGAGTTAGAAGGTACCCAGTTCAGGCTGGGATCTGTGTGACTGGGAAGCAGCCTTGTGGAAATGGATGTGGGGGTCCTGATAGGCAGCAAGCTGAATGGATCCAGCAGTGTGCTGCTGCAGCAGTGAAGCAAACTGGATCCTGTGAAGCATGTGTAGGAGCATTACTAAGACAAACTGGATCATCTCATTCCAGGTGTGGCTGAAAAATGATGATTACTGTGTCCAGTTATGATCCCCACAAATCATGGAAGACACAGACAGAGCAGAGAGGGTCCAAAGGAGGACCACAAAGGTCATCAGATGCTGGAGAACCAGCCCAATGAGGAAAGACTTTCCCTGCAGAAGAAAAGGCTTAGGAGGGACCTCTTCACAGTAATCTAGTACTTGAAGCCTACTCTGTAGGCTTCAGAGGACAGAGGCTCACTCTTCACAAGGAACCACATGGAGAGGACAAGGGACAACAGGTGTGAGTTGCACCAGAAGAAGTTTCACCTTATTTTAAGTATTTTTTTATAGTGAGAACAATCAATCACTGGAGGAAACTCCCCAAGGATGTGGCAGAGGCCCATTGTCAGAAGTTTTCAGGATGTGACTGGACAGGTTGCTAGATAATCTTGTCTATAATCCCTTTCCCACAAAAGTTTGGACTAGATGATCTTTGAAGTCCTTTAGAACCTGGGCTGTTCTATGATTCCAATAAGGACAAGGCCCCACACTCCCCTGCCCAGCCAGAGCAAAGGCAATGGCAACTTTTGCTACAGGAACCCATAACTCTGTACCACCAACCCTGAAAATCCCAGGGGATGTGGGAAGCAAATGACACTGTGCACTAATGAGCAGCCAAGTGAATGTGGTTCATCTTTCCAGTCAGTGAGAAAGACTCCAATGAGCTCTTCTGAAGCCCTCTCTAAAAAGACTTGTGTTGGCTTGGACAACGCACCTTTGATAGAGTTCAGAATTTCCTGAATTCTCTGTGGCTCATTGCGGTCTGGTCTGCAGCTTGGTGTGATCTCCAGCACGTAATCAGGACCGTACTCTGTGAAGAACTGCAGGGAGGAGGAGAGGAAAGTCAGCAGAGAGGTCTCTGAAGGCTGAGGCTAGAGGGAGGGCTCCCCATGGATACCTGTTTGTAAAATGGCAAAAAACCATTACTCCACCTAAGGGCCACATGTAGCTTCACTACATCAAGGTGGTACTTTAGCAGTGTCTGTGTCCACCTGGAGTTTTCAACCACTTCCCAGTTCAAGGGATGGGAAGCAGAGCCCAGTGAGGCAGGCAAAAAGTAGTCAACTGTCTATCCCAATGCTTTATTTGGGAAAGCTGTTGGCACTCATTTTACACATGGTTACCTGCAAGTGAGATTTTTTTATTATTAAATTTCAAGGGCTGTAATCACATATCCTACCGTTGACCTCCCGCCTTGCTGAATACTGCATTGACATGACTGTGAAACACCTGGGAAAGGAAAAATCAGTGTGCTGCAAGGATACTGTGTCCCACCTGGCTAAGTGTTCAGATAGCATGCAAGAAATCTGCAGCACACGAGGTCAACGTGCTAACACAGACTCACAGGTTACTGACAGCCATTGTGTCATGATTCTGGCCAAGACAGGGTCAGTTTTTGCAGTAGCTAGGAGGAAGCATGGCCAGGACATGGAGGTTATTCTACACCACCTCGTCATTGCTGAGGGCAGGGGAAAGGGACTCTCTTCCAGACAGAAGGGATTCCTTCCAGCTGAAATAATGTGGCAGAGGGAGCTGTGCAGTTTTGTCTATTGTCAGGAGAGCAAGGGTGTTTCTGTGTGAATTGTTTCTTTTCTTGTTCCCTCTGTCATTAGTATTGTTGCTGTTGCTGTTACTGTTTAGTAGATTTCTCTTATTTCAACTGTGATCCTTTGTGTCTCCAATTGGAGAGGGTAGGGGCAGCAGTGCATGCTCTTAGCAGGACCACTAAATTGGACAATACCATTCCTAGGACAACCTTAACTGGTGCCCAGTATGGGGCACAAAGGGTAGAGATAACAACAGATCTGCCCAGAGTGGGTTGGAAACAATTTTGATTCTAAGCATTTGTTCATATTAGGTACAGAGCCACTAGTCACAATGTTGCTTGGTCTGTTCATGTGGGTGTGGTACATATGTGTGAGCCTATATGTGTTCCTTGTGATGGTATTTTTCAGAGCAGGGAGAGGGATCAGGATTGTTTTGTTGCTGTACTGTGTGATATCAGTTTATGAAATGATAACAAGGGCAATGAGAGTCATTTGGGATGTGTATTCAAATGTTCCTGTCCCACCCTTACCTCGGGTGCTACCTTTGGTAGTCCATTAATAATAGTACTCAGCCTGAGGGGGAAACAGGAGAGGATGATTTTCCCCAGCTTGTCACCCCCTCTTCCTCCTTCTGGCCTTTTACAACAGCTTTTGAGAATTTTGAATTCCCTTTGGATGTTACAGAAAGCATGTTCTTGTTGCTATGTCTCTTATGTGTGTCTCCTCAGTACAGTGTGTAACATGTTTATAGAGTCAGTGGAGTCCACACCACGTTTAGAGTCAGATTTCTAGCAAGGTCATTCAGAGATCTGCCCCAAGGGTGGATAGTCATGAATGGCACAGAATGTGGGAGAAAATGGGCAGTTTCTGGGGAAATTCTCTACTCCAACAGTTTGGAAGGTCATCCCTGTACAACTACAGGACCCTGACAGAGTGACAGAATATTTGCAAGGTGAGTTCTGTGTCGGCTCCAGAAAGGAGCAACTTGTTGGAGTGTGCTGGGCCCTGGCTACTCTTTACTGGACACTGCTGGTCACCAGACAGAACCCTCAGGGGGAGGAGGAGGAAAGCAGAGCAACAGCCACTGTGGCCACTCAAACTTCAGCTGAAAAAAAAAAAAAGTAAAGCCTTGAGAAAGGCAAAAGGCACATCCTAAAGAGCTCTTTGAGCAAACCAGAGAATCCTTCTGCCCATCCTCTCTCTAACTATCTGAGACTGGAGTTTATTGGCACATGAGACCCCTTGCAGAAAGCTGCAGACAGCCTCTGTTTTTGGGCACAAGCACCCACCATACTGCTAGGTCAGGGCAGTATTGTTAGGTAAGTGTCTTCACAAAACAGGACTGAGTGACAAGGATGCTGTGTGGATTAGGCAGAACAACTGGCTCTTCTGCAAGGAGAAGGGAGGGTTTTTCAAAGCATTACCTCATGATCAGGGATCTCAGAGCACAGTGTTCTCCCAAGGATGACCCCAGTCAAGTATGTCCAGCAGCGAGCCGTGTTGGCAAGGTTGTAACCTCCTGTTTCCAGCAAGAATTGGGATTTTGAGGAGGAAGAGTGGGGAAAAGGAAAAGATAAAAAAAGATTTAAGTGGAAGGAATAAATCATGAAGCCACTGTGTGCATGTTACATGAGTTCAGCTTATTTCATCCACTCAAGCCATGCCCAAAATCTGCCTTTTGCACCTGCTGGCTACACAAGGCCAAGTCTGAATGACAGTATATGCAAGAGCAGACGGCTCAAACTGAACCCCAGTTACATCCAGTATGGCAGAGGCCAGTCCTCTAGCCACCATCTCAGACCCAGGATGAGCTCCCAGCCCCATGTGCTGGACTCTCCCCTGGCAACAAGGAGAGCCATTCTCAAGTAGCAGGCCACAGCAGAAATGGGGGCTTCCTGCTTTTTAATAGCAGCCTTTGACCTATAAAGCAAAATACACATGCCCTGCCATACACTGGTGAGCTCTTCAGGACTGTCATGTTTGAGAGGACAAATGTGAAACTCATCACTGCTGCTTTACATGGAAATGAGGTTTCACAGTGAGTAGGAAATGGTTACCTACATGGTAATGGAACGAGCCCACAAGGAGGAACCTTAGCTGAAAACAATCCCACAAGAGACTCGGGTAAGTTTTTTTCCAGAATAGATGACTAGAAGAGTAAAGGGAGAAAAGCACTTTGACAAGACAGATCCTATTTTTCAATATTCCCTTCTGTTTGTGTTGGTTGTTGTGGGGATTTTTCCCTGCTTTTTTTAACTTCTCCCCCAGTTTCCACGTCAAACGTTTCCACATGCTGCAGTGGTGGGACACTCCTTTGTATTTTCACAAGGGACACATAGTTGATCCTCATTTTTTAACAGAAGTTTTGGGTTTTGTCTGAAAGGTGACATCTCCAGCACACTCACAGACAAGCCACAGCAGGACTGAACACTCATAACCTTTCCAAAACAAAGGGCATCAGGCACATAAAATTTTAGCCTTAATATGCTATACATGATTTCCCCCATCTAAAAAAGGACAACACCTAGAACTGATCTGGCTCCAATCATGGAGCTCAGGGGCTTTCCCTGGCACACGGTGGCTTTTGTTGTTCTGAAATGCTCTGTTAACATAAAGCCTTGTCCTGTGCTCTCCGCACTGGACAAGCAGCTGGTTAGGCAGCACAGCAGAGATAAGTCCAGCTTAGCTTTCACTGGATATCAGAGCCCTGCTGTACCTTGCAGGCAGCCAGGCCTTGCCCCAAGCCCCTGCTTGAATCTTAATGAAACCATTCATCACCAGGTGCCCAAGGTAGGTTTGGGAACATAGTGCTCACTTTTAAAGAAAAGCACCGAAAGGCTGATCAGCAGAGATGGGAATCAGAGGTGTCACTGAGAAGTCAGGGTCAGTTTGTTGGCCTCTCCTCTTCTCCAGAGGAGCCATGCAGCTTTTAACTCAAGATCTGAGTCAGTATTGAGACTTGTACCTGTCAGTATCAGGATTTCAGGTGTGAGAAAACAGTACTGTGCCACAGTGTGTCCTCCTGACACTGCCCAGCAGTCACCCTGCTAAACCCTTGCCAGTGCTGAGCCCAAGGGCAGGCAGGCAGGCACTCGAGGCAGGGTCACAGGAGGACAAATATGTTTCTCTGAGAACAGCAGGATGCACTCACCTCCTCCCAGGACAAGAGTTGCTAGCTGCCACTGCAGGACATACTCAAGGCACTTGCCCACTCCCTCGGGTGTCATGTTGAAAGAGCACATGGGGTCTCCAGCAATGGTGTCCGCCCCCAGCTGCAGCACAACTGCATTGGGGTTGAAGGCAGCATACACCTCCTTCAGCACTCTGGGGAGAGGAGGAGCAATTCAGTTAATGCCAGCACAGCTCAGAGGAATGCTGGTGGCACTGGTCCCTCAGATCCACCAATGCCTCTCAGGGTTTCTGCATTCTCTGCTTCCATCCAGCTCATACCAGTTACACTACCTCTGCTCCCAGTTAGCCTTCTACCACCACAGCAAGTTTAGCTCTCAGAGCACTTCTCAAAAGGCTGATGAATGCAAAAGCACCACTGATAACATCGCAGAGGGGGATCTAGTCCACACCAGTTTAGTGGTAGCATCAAACTCCACATTTACACTTGTCTGCCTTTTGGCTGCAGGACAATCCAGGGGCTTTTCTGCCCTGTGAAAGTCATGGTGGAAATCAGGGTCTGGCAAAACAACAATCCTGAACTCTCAGACACCTCTCACCAGGACAGAACAGGAGAGGACAGTAGAAATAGAGGAAAGCTCTGGCTAGGCTCTTACTCTCCTCTCTCCTATATGGCCCTTGAGGTAGAACTATGAGGGAAAGCTCTGTGCAGGGTGTAGTCAGCCTGCATAAACCTGCACTGGACAGAGCTTCATGCTTCAAGCCCATCGTGGTTTTGGGAAGTACAGGCAATCACCCTCAAACAACAGCTGGATGAGACATTCACAGTCATGCCCGTGACTGCCTCCCAGCCTGGACAGAACTCAGAGAGATCTCTAAGTCTCTTTGCAAAAGCTTTAGCTATACACAGCTTGAAATCTGTGGTAGGTTATGATGTCCTTCAGCTGTGAATGCATGCAGCAGGCTCCTCCTGAGTGGGTTCCTCACCTCTCTCAACCCCTAGAGCTGCCTTTTGGAAGCGTGTCCTCCGGCACAAAGAGGGCTGCTCTGCCCCAGCAATGGCAAGCACCAATAAGCCAGCAGGAGGCATGGCCCCCACATGACTGCCCTACTGGCCTACAAGTTTAGAGAGGTTTCAGCCCTCAAGTGTTAGAGGTGGACGTGCTACCACATCCTGCAGCCCTGCGCTGAGACTCCTCTCCCCTGGAAAAGATCAAGCCCCGCCACCCAGTTTTGACATGGGCAACAGCTTGTGAGGTCCACCATCAGATGAGGGACAGAGGGGTCTGCCAGGAGGCAGCTCTGTCACTGTCAGATATTCAGCCTTCAGCCTTTCATTCTTCCAGCACAGACAGAAGGTGCTAGGAAAATGCTTTTAGCTAAGCCCCCAGCATATGTCCCACAGTCAGAATTCAGAGCACTTACTTGAAGAAAAAACATCCAGCCCTAAATCCACAGCTAACAAACACTTGTCCCTTCTCAGTCTCTCCTTACATAGACACCTGTGGAGGTGTATCTAAGGAGACAGGCTGCCCTGTGGCAGAGACCCCTCCAGCCATCCACAGTGTCTCCATATATTCAGTTTGCTTAAGGATTCAGACAAGACCTCTGAGAACTTACAGTCCATGTTCATTGTAATCAAAGGCTGCAACAGGGCAAGGGACAAGCCTTAAGAAAGGACTGTAATTAAAAATACTAAGCTGTGTAGTATTTCTCTAAAATCCCATCCAAGTCAGCTGTATTGGAGCAAGAGGGCTTACGATTCACAGATCTGGTAGTATTTTTCATCCTGAATGCCATCTTGAATGGGCACATTCACGCTGTAATAGCGACCTTTTCCCAGGCCAACATCTGTCACATCACCAGTGCCTGCACAACAGAAACACCCCAATTAGATGGGAAAGCAGAGTAGCAGCAAGAGGCATGTGGGGTGTCTCAAAGGCAAGCTGAGAGCCAGGACATTTGGCATGCTTATGGAGAAGTCCAATTGCCACCACCGAGACAGGCAGGGCAGAGGGACCCAGTTCTCTCCTTCACCCAATTCTGCCACGCAGCATCCAAAGCACCTAGAGCTCAGCTACAACCAGAAAGGGGGAAATGCTGAACATGTAGCTCCCCCTCTTTCCTTCTCCTGGGTCGAGAGAAGAGGCAGCAAGACATGTCAGGCCTACAGCAGGGATGGGACTTGCCTTTACAGAGGCCTCACCAGTGATGTGTGAACCAAATGAGCACAAACCGCACGAATTCAACTTGCCTGGGAAAAATCCTGGTGAAAATTTGTGCAGAGAAACAGTCATGACTTTCGAGGTGAAACTAAAGGCATCTTCAACTCCTATTAGGAAAGGGGAAAAAAGCTTTCATGCATCATTTATATAAATAACAGAGTCTGAACACACAGAGTTGCTGGATACACACAGGGCAGCAAGCAGAGAAGGAGCAGCATGAGAAAAGCAGAAATGCAGATGTGGCTCAATAAATACATCCTCAATCCACAGAGACTGGAGTTCAACTGCAGCAAAGATCACATGATGCTATGAATCTGGCAGGTCTCATGCTAATTAGTACTGAATGGATCTCAATATCTCAAGTCACTACCCATGGTAGCAGTACTTGCTTGTGCTGCTAGGCCTGCAAAGCTGGGAGAGGGATCCGAGGAGGGCTGCCTTGGCCAGAGCTTGGCTCTGATTAGAACCAGTGCTGCTGGGCTCTCTTGCTTTTTCTCAATGCTGCTGTGGTTCAACATGCCTTTTCCTTAAAGACACTATTAAAATAGTGGGGGTGGAAAGGGAAAAAAGAAATAATAGGAAACTTATTTATTTATAAATAATTTATAAATAAACCAAATGCAGGGAGAAAACGGAACAAAATAAACACATCATAAAATTTAGAAGAGCAGGAAATGTTAAATGGTGTAGAAATAATGTCCTTGAAGAAGGGAGCAGTTTCAGCAAGGCCAGCTCTGACTCTAGATTTATAGCATCAAGCCTTCTTTTAAAAGCACCATTTACTCCTGGCTGCTTCCCTCTTGCAATGGACCCTTAAACAATTAAACCCTGTCAGCAACTGCTCTGCCAGGATGGGAGACTGGGACACATTATCTGTTGCTTTAGGTACAAGACTTCTGCCCAGACCCGCAAGAGAGGTCTGAGGAGCAGCATAAGGCAAGTCTGTAAAGCAGGACAAGGCAGAAATGGATTGAGGGAACTCAACTGCACCAAAAGGAGCCAAAGCCACGGCTGTTGCAGCAAGTAAACCCATGCTGTGCAGACAGGCCTTGACTTCTCCTATTCCTCCCTGAGACTGTGCAGCTGTGCTGTTTGCAGCCTTGCTGGGCCTTACCATCCCCATGATGCAAATCCAGATCGATATAAAGGACACGGTCAAATTTCTGGCGCAGCCGCAGGATCCCCAAGACAGCATCATTCAGATAACAGAAACCAGAAGCTTCATCCCTGTGAAAACAATGTCTGTGACACTGAATATTGCCAATGCAATCACCACTGATGCCAGCATTCTCACTTTGACTTTGCAAGTGTCCACCTCACAGCAGCACAGAGGAGTACGAAAACTCAGCCCAGCAGTGACCAAGAGACGGGTCAGGAACAGCTCAAAGCATGGCTGGGAAGCACAGAGAACAGGACTGCCTGTACCAACTGCTTCTCAACTCTGGGCTTTCTGGCAGCTGGGTAAGCATCAGTTGGCTCTGCTGCAAAGAGACCCTGGTCTGTGGGGGGTACCTCTGATCATTGCACTGTTGAACAAATAAAATGCTAGCTTTCTGCACCTGAGACATTTTAAAGAAGTTCAGAGCCACTCGACTCGAACCCACTCTCTCTCTGAGGCAAGAGGACAGTCCCCTTGGCCATTTTCCTGTGAGTTCTGGACAGGCATAGACAGGCAGCCACTCCATCCCTGCTGTCTGGGTCACAGCTCCTGGGAAGGTCCTGGCAGTGAAAGGCAGGTCCAAGCCAGTCACAGGATTCTCCTGATAGTTTAAAGTCTCAGGCTATGAAGGTTAAGCCTCTTGTCAAAGTAACTCCCTCCTTTCTCTTCTCAGGAAAACGCAAAAGGGATGTCCCACATGCAGTCCCTCATGATACAGCTCCTGGGCTGAGCCAGGAGAAAGTCCCAGCAGCTAAACAGAGGACAGGTGCACCATGTAAAGATTTATCGCTGACATTCATCAGGGACAGCCTACTTGCTGGCACCAAAGGAACAAGAAAGTTCCTTGACCCCTACTCCAGCCTCACTCCAAAGTCAAGTTCCCATCCCCACTTAGCACCAGCCCACACACATTCTTAAATCTGCCCTGTACAACTATTTTAAAGCAAAGCTTTATACTTTGCAACAGAAGTACCAAAATCCCTTTTCCACAAATTATATCAGGATACAAGATGCACCTCTGGGAAATTCCTCTTGACTTCCAGTCACAGCACTCATCTAATTTTCCCTGACATTTCTTGCTCAGCAACAGCTGGGAACGGTGAGAAGCAAGCTGGGAGTGGCAGAACTGCACTTGCTTTCACTCTCTGCAAGTGCCATGGAGCACAGGTGTTTCCCAGTGACTCTGTTCATTTACAGTAATGCTGAAAATGGAGGTGTTAACAGGTGTCCTGAAGATCTGACTCAACTGTGATTATGTACTTCTCCCCTCCCTCACAGCCCACAAGGAAGCAAAGTGAACTATGCAGTGTCTTGGGCACTCTCTCCATGAGTGTGCTGTAATACACATCTCTGAAACTCAAAGCCAAGCAGAGCAGGACACCAGTTCAGTCAAATGCAGAGCCATCTCAGAGCTGCAGCTCAGGACCAGCACTTGGGATTCCCACATGCTGCCCTAAATCCACTGAGCAAAGCTCTGAGTGTCACTGCCAGAAGGGAGGGTGAGGCTGGCTTGAGAAAAGGCACTTACTCAGCATCTTACCCTCAACTCCAAAAGCATCCTCTGAAGCAAGAGCTTCCAAAGCCCCATGTCAGTCCTACCTTTAGGATTCTGGAAAACAACTAAAGCACCAGACAGCAGGTGTTTTTTGACAAAACAAATGTATTTTGCTAGGACACAGGTCCTAGAACCAAGTACCAGCAGTTTGGTGTCAGTCTGGCTGGACCTTCACACTGGGCTGGCGTCTACCCTGAAGCATCACACACCGACTTACTGGGGTGACTGGGAAGACTCCTTTGGGATCAGCAAATATTAAATGCCTATTTTTTAAACAGACTCTTTGCTTCCCAGAACAGTGCTAATAGCTCAGCAGCAGCAACACTGCTAAGACTTTTTCATTACAGGCATTTTATAAAAAGTCTGCTAAGACTTTTTCATTACAGGCATTTTATAAGCCATGCAATCCAGACCAAATATAACAGAAGATTTCCCAAAAGCCATCAGTTCTGCACAGAGTGAGAGCTCGGCTCTGCCGAGTGCAAGTCTTCTTTCACAGCAAGCTGCAGCTGAAGCCATTTCCAGCCAAGTGCCCATCAGGAAACGGGCTGAGATGGTGCTGGCACTTGCACACCACTGTTAGACCTCCAGAATTCCTCTGCCAGGTCAGCAAAGTCACCAGAGCAAGACATCTGCACATGCGTGTACAAGATGCCAGGGTTAGACACAGGGCCCATGAGAACTCCTGAGGTTCCCCAAGGACACAGAACAGCACTGCAAACACCAGTTGGCTGTGGACAAGGAAGGGTGGTGTCTTGTCTACACTGCAAAGAGGCCCCATGTTTTGGGAGATGGGGAGGATAAGTTAAATAAAACACACTTCCACGGAAAATGGGATGGAAACAAATTATTTTACCACTACAGAACCACAGGATTCAGGGACAGAATTTTTACTTCCTCTCCTGTTGTTCTGGAAGATCATTACTGATGTTAGAGCTCACAGGAAACAGCCCCCCATGGAGCACGGAGAAACCCAAGGTCAGTCCTGCACTGTTTCAAACCTCTTATTAAGAAACCCAAAAAGCAACACAAAACAATTTGGACATGTCACCACATTCCTATTGTGCTCCAAACTGGCAGTGACATCAATTGTTTGTCTCTCCACTGTGCTTCTTCATGGACCCCACAAAATAGATTCTCACTTGAGCTTCCTGAGAGAATCATATATCAAGGAATCACAGGAAATCACACCTGTGAGTATACCTGCCCCAGACCTGCTCTGCAGCACATGACAGTGACAGCACCAGCACTGGGCAGTGACCTGGCTCCTCTCAGGCCTCTGCCCTGTGATCTGTTTCTTTCTTCTCTGTCTCCTGATTTCTCCCTCACACCTTGCTTTCTGTTCCAACTGGATCATTGCACGGAGGGTTTGCAGGGAAGCTGGGAGCTAGGAAGCAGGATTCAGACACCAGATGAGAAAACACAAGGGAAGAGATTGTTTCCTTACTTCTTTGCGTGATGCCACCCTCCAGGCCAGTTAATGGCTACCTTGCACTTGCCATCCAGCAGGCACTGGGCTGCAGTGATGGTGGCTCCTCCCACAGCTGCTACATACTCAAAGATCCCTTCAGTGGCTGGACAGTCGTAACCTGCAGGTAAGAGTCCAGGTAAGGGTCAGCATGTCAGACACAGCAGGCCTTTTCCTTCAGGGGAAGCACATTCCTTTTGTTTGAGCCTTCAAGACTGACCCAGGCTGCAGCAGCCTGTTCCTGAAGAACTGATCCCATGGAGGACTTCATACTGGAGAAGTTCTTGAAAAACTGCTACCCATAGGAAAGACCCACACTGGAAAAGTTCATGGAAGACAGTGTCCTGTGGGAGGGACCCCACGCACACACAGGGAAAGAGTGAGGAGGAAGGAGCAGCAGAGAGGTATGAACTGACCACAACCCCCACTCCCTGTCCCCTTACACTGCTTGAGGGGGAAAGTAGAAGAGCTGTGAGTGAAGCGGAGTCTGGGAAGAAAGGTGGATGAGGGGGATGGTGATTTCAGTTTTATTTTGAATTCTCACTATCCTACTCCATTATTAATTGGCAATAAATTGAATTCATTTCCCTATGTAGAGTCTCTTTTGCTGGTGACAGTAAATGGAGAGTCATCTCCCTGTTATTATCTCGACATGATCTTTTCCACTGTATTTTCTCCCCCACCCTATTGAGGGGGAGAGAGAATGCATCTTGGTGGGCACCCAGCAAAAATACTGCACCCACACCACAAAAATCAACCCACCACAAAAAGCAACAATCCAAATGTTTTCTTGCACTCAGTTAATTAAAAAATGTGTCCTGAACCAACTTCTGAGTTGTGTGCCTGGCTTGCCGAACCTACTGGTCCCTCATACCACTCTCACAAAAAACCACTTTCAAGTCTCTGGCTACTTGACCAGAAAAGCCCTGGCATGGTCACTGACATACCTCTTCCCTAAAAATGGACATCCACAAACGAGTCAAGCCTAGATAAGCTGTAGGTCTATGTCTATAATACAGTCTTCACTTAGTCCTACAGCAGCCTCCCTGCAGCTGCTGCCCACAAAGCATGATACCAGGGCTGCTTGTCTTCCTGTAGACAAAGCAGCTTCAGGAATGTAAAGTCTAAGGGACACTGCTTTACCTGCTGCATTGCTCAAGCTGTCTCAGGTCCAGGAAGGCAAGAGCCCTCTGCTCCAGACATAAGTCACCAGACAGACAGCAGCTGCTCCAGTCACTACAGCTCCAGGCCACTGTTCAAGAATGTCCTCCCCACAGCAGCCAGTCCCAGCTCCAGCCTTAGGGCAGTGTCAGGGTCTTCCATCCTGTTCCAGAGCCTCAGAGCAGCAGCAAAGGGCACCAGCCCCAGTCAGCAAGAGACAGGCCAAGCTGCACAGAGCAGCAAAGTGAGGCTAGCTGTATCCTCTGCTAGCACCAGGGAAAGTGCCAGCCTGTCAGATGACTGCTGGGGTTCAGCAACACCCTGTCAAAGAGTGCTTCCTTCCAAAACCAAGCCCAGCATTGCCCTGAGCTCACCCCTCTAACTGCATCACCAGCAAAAAGCATCCTGGCCCTGGCACTCAACTAATCTCTTGCTAAAGATGTGCATCCTTACCCAGTCCATACTCCACAGACTCCGGGTGGTCATCATCCCCTTCCTCACTGACCTTCTGCAGGTGCTGCAGGTAAGCATCTGTGTGGAAACTTGCCATTTCCTCCATGGAGGCCACTTTTGGCTTGACTATCCTAGGAGAGGAAGAAGGGAACATATCAGGGCAAGAGGCTCCAGGGTTCAGCTGGAATGTCCAGCTCTAGCCTTTACCCTAAGAGCCTTCTCTTGGCTGTTACTGTTGTAAAAGCAAACAAAACTCCCTCTTCCTCTTGCACTGGACTGTCACCCATGTGAGAAAGCCACCCAGCTGAGCTGGAGCAGGCCTTGCCACTGGTTTGGCATTGCCTGTGGTGCCCACCCCAGTGAAGAACACTTGCAGTTCCTGCCTGCATTAACCTTCCCACTTTGCTTCAAGTTTTTTTTTCCCCTTTTCTGCATGTTCTCTCAGTTTGTGCAATCCCCAGCATATCCAACATTCAGGTTACACACAGAGGAATTAACAGAGGGAAATGCCCAGGCCCAGCACAGCGCTGTGGCAGGATCAGGAGGTGTGCAATGCCTCTCACATGCTCTGACCTGCACCAAAGCAGAGATTGTCACTGTTCCAAGCAAACTGCAGAGCACCTTCCTGGGTCTGGGTGCTTTGCATGTGTAAACAAATCCTGCAACACACTGAACCCTCCTCAAAACCTGGACACTGGGAGCACACCCAGGCAGTGCAGCACAGCTTCATTGCTACAAGAAGAACACAGGGAGCTCCCAGCTCCAGGCTGGCCCCAGCGCTTCCCACCCCATGCGAGGGCAAACAGTCTTTCGGGTCTGCTCCATAACGATACCTGCAGCCATTTCCCAAACACACTCTGCCAGAAAAAAAAATAGTTTAAAAAAGAAGTCTCAAAAAAACCTCCTGGCCGTACTGAACTGGAGCACATTTTTTTAAGATTTTATGAGATGCTTCACAAGAGGGGCTGAGCTACACCTTTCTTTTTTTCCTTTCATGTGCCCCAACATCAAGAGCTGAACGAGGCAGGAAGTATCTCACTCTTCTGCCTCAGATCTCATCCAGTCTCCTCTCCTGAACAGCATGCACACCTCACAAAAAGTCTCCCATAAAAATGACAACACAGCAAAACAATATGGTCCCTCTCTGCATGAGCACTGACTGACCAGTGGATCTGGAGCAGCACCAAGGCTGTCACCCTGCTCAGAGTCCCAAGCATGGGGGTAACACACGCTCTGTAGAGAAGGCACAAGGCTAGAAGTGCTCCACCAGACCAAGAGGGTAACCATGAATTGCACCGGCCACAATTATTGTAATCGTGTCCATGCAGCAAAACATTCATTTTCCTTTAATCCTGGAAATACACACTGTGGGGGCTCCTCTAATCACGCCGCCAGCAGGGACAGTGTGAAACCTGAAGTTACTCAGCACCTTCCAAACCTTAGTGGAGAATAAAACATCACTTCACAGAAAACGGGAGCACTTACTTCATCTGGTCAAGTAAGCAATATGCTTCAATCAGTGAATGCACCATGCTGGCCTAAAGAGAAGAGTAAGACTGTGAGAGCAGGAGACAGAAAGCCAGCAACCAGGGGCCCAAGGACTCGCAGACGACGTGTGGCTCAGACTCCTCCCAGCAGCGACTTTCCCTGCCTGGTTCCCATCTCCGGCCCGTGCCCATGCCGTGTGAGAGGGCTTTCCGGTGTCCCGGGCAGGAGCACAGCCGCGCACGGCTTCCCAGGGAAGGGAAGCGTCGCTTCAGTGTCCGAGCCCGCGCTGCCAGTGGCGAAGCGAACGCAGAGACGGGCCATCCCCGCTCTAACCCCACGCTCGTCCCGCCGAGGCCGCCCGTTTCCCCCTTTCCTACCGCCGTGCCGGGCGCCGGCTGCCTCCGCGCCCGGGCCTCACCGCTGTGCTCCCCGCGCCCCCTCGCCCCCGCCGAGGCGCTGACCCGCTTGGGCACTTTGCAGAGGGAGTCGCAGAGGGCCACGTACTCCGGGCTGTACACGTAGACCGGCGGCGGCACCGCCGCCATCGGGGCCGGCACAGCCGGGACCAGCACCCGCAACGCCGCTGGTCAGGGCGCGCCAGGACCGGCAGTTCCGGCCCCGCGGCGTGCCGGGAGCTGTAGGCCTGCCCCGCCGCTCTCCTTCCCCAGCCCGGCCGCGTAACAACAGGCAGCCGACTAGTGCTAGAGACGTTTTTACTGGGGCCCGCACGCAGCTCAGGGTGGTGTTTATTCTCTAAGAATGTCATTTTAAAGGCCCGTGGCCTGAGCGCAGCCCCCCACGCGGCGCCCGCCCTGCTCGAGGAGCCGCACCTCAGGAGGTGTCCAGGCCCCCCTGACCCCTGGCAGCTCCCACCGGGTCCCTTGGGGCAGCGGGAGGCATCGGGCAGTGGCTCGGGCCCTTCAAGGCTCCCCTAACGGGAGCAGGGGTCACAAAGAGAGGGATTAGCCATGATAGGAAAGATGTGAGCTAATGTCTTTACAGAACAATTCCATGGGTGAGGGTACGTGTATTAACGTCTTAGAAATGGGTCTTAATGTTTCTATCCACTTCAAGCCACAGGCTTGTTACAGAACCGAGACAGTTTGACTCCTGAAACAGACAAATGGGTCCACACAAGCCTGAATTTCTGAACTTTGGCGGAAAATGACAGGCTCAAGGGCAGAGTATGTGGTAGGCCATTCGGGAAGGCTGTACCTTCCTAGTATCTCAGCCAATGGGGTAAGGAAGAGGCTAAAAGGAGGATGCAGTCTCTGAAACCTCGAGAGAGAATATCCCGTGGGCTGATGTCCCAGTGGACTCTCTCCTTTTATTTGAATAAAGTTACAGGACTCCTCTGTCTTCTTTATGGACACTGGCTTTTCATAGGGTGAACATCTTCCATACAGCCACATGTACAGAAGAGCTGCTGCCCCAAGAGACCAGCTGGCTTTGAGGCCAAACCAACCTGGACACCAGAAAACACAGGCACACACACAGGAAAACATCTGGCTCTGAAGCCAGCCCTACCCCCAGTGGAGTGGCTGATTTTTGCCTGGCAGCCACCCCTGCACTCACACACAGCCAGCCCAGGGTGCACCACAGCATGGGCAGAGCGTGGTGTTGGCACATGGCACGGGCACCGTCACCCTGCCAGCTCAAGAGACAAGTTCAGCTGCTGTCCATCACCCTCTCCGAAGGAGCTCAAGCTGTGACATCCACCTAGCAGAAACCACATCTTCTGTGCTTCCTAGAGTGGATGTGGCCCCTCAGAGCTCCCATGAAAACACACAGCCATCCAGGTCTCTGGGTGCAGGGAGCACCAGAGCCTTTCACTGGGAAGGATGGCAGTGGTGAGAACAGCTGTGATCAGCATGGCCAAGATCTGGCCACCCTCGGGGCTCAGCTATGAGGGGACATAGAAAGATTAAGGGGCATAAGGGAGCCTGAGAAAGACTGGTGGAACCAGGCTCTGCCCTGCCTGACAGGAACAGGAACAGCCACCCCAAAATACACAGGTGCAAGGGGATCCTGTATCCTCCCTTGCCAGGTGAAGGCAATAACGTAAAGGAAAGGAGTGGGTGGAGGCAAACCCCCTTCTTGCCCACCTTACCTCCCCACATGCCTCTGTACAGCAGGTATGAAGCTCTCATATGGAAGGCCAGGCAATGGATGATGGGGATGTTAGTCCATCTACACCAGAGGTGTTGACATGGCTGGGACACCCCCAGACCATGTCCACTCCACCTCCACAAAAAAGATGGGTTAGGTTTGTAGGTGACTCCCTTCTGAGGGTCCAATATGCCACACAGACAGGCCTCTTAGGCAAGTGTGCTGCCCAGGTTAAGCACAGCACTAGGAAACTTCCCAGCTGGGTTCAGCTTCAGACTGTTACCCACTGCTGCTCTTCCATGCAGGTAGCAATGAAACTGCAACACATAGTCCAAGGGCAATCAAAGGAGACTTCAAGGCCTGGGGGTGGTTGGTAAGGGATTCTGGAACACAGGTTCTTTCCTCTGTCCTTCCAGTTGTAGGCAGTGACATTGAAAGAGATGGACTCGGTCTGTTGAATATATGGCTTGGTGGGTGATGTCACTGCCACAATTTCAGGTTTTTTTAATACTTTTATAACAAGGCATGCTGCTCTTAGATGGGATCAACCTTTCCCAAAGGGAAAGAGGATCTTTGCTCAGAGCTTTGCTCACTGACAGCTTTAAACCAGTCTTGGAGGGGGACATAGATGATATCAGGCTGGCCTCTGACAAGCTGTGGGACATTGCAAGGTCATAGGGTGCGAGTGAGGGTTCTCAGCCTGTTGCTCAATGTGCTGAGTGTACTGGAGCACACCTGAAGTCTTAGAGAGGTGAACCAGGGAGCCAAAAGGGAACCCCACGTCCTCCACACCACTTTGTGGCATGTGTGCCTGATTCTCATCAGTCCAACCACACCATCCTGAGTGGGGGCTGACCTGCAGGATAGATTAGAGCAGGGATCCACTGTGTCCCCACCCCTCTCTGTGCCAGGCTGTGGGAGATGGAGCAGAAGCCAGAGGTGAGCATTAAAAGCATGGTTTTGACTGCACAGGTAACACCAAGTAGCAAGCTCAGAGCTGCTTTACAGGGCACGAGAACTCAGGAACCTGAGACCTGGCCACTAGTACCACTGCCAGGGATAGAATAGATAGCCCAGAGGGGCTGCCACTAGCATGTCCCAGCCAGCCAGAAGCCCTGTACCAGCAGCTTAGAGGTAAAAGGGATCCTGGCTACCACAACCTCCCCAGCTCTGCACACAGGACACCCAGTGGGGGATGATGGGCTGCCTGCTTCCAAGCAGCACAGCTGTGGCTGGGCTGAACCATATTGATTTTGGATGTGCTGGGAGAAAGGCTCAGGCACCATCCTCTATTTCTCTAGCAAAACTTTTCCAGCAGCAGCAGGAAGAGCAAGAGCCTTAGCCTACAGTCGCATAAATCCTACAGATTTGGAATAAAAAGCAGCACAGAAGATGTTAAAAACTGCAAACCTGCTGGAGGCAGGGAGAGTGTGAGCTGGTCAGAGAGCATTGTAATGCTGAGCACATAGGTCTGATCAGGGGAGCCCTTTCCAACTCCCTCAAATAGAGGTTTTTCCAGGGGTGATGGTTCAGGAGGAGTCATGCAGACAGAACCTTCTAACACAAGCACACTTCAAAGCTCAGCCTTTCCCTTGCTCCGCAAGCCACACAGACACAGGTCAGTTTAGGACACGCCTCCTGTGGAGTTCTTCAGAGGGCTGCTCACCCACCAAGAGGCCGGGGCTGGAAGGAGAGATGGCCACGCAGGCTGCCTTGCAAACTAACCTAGTGTTCATCTTTACAAGCTGTATGAAACAACCATCCCAGAGCACCTACAACCCAGCGAGGGACTGCAAGAGCTACTGCATGGAGCAGCCATCTGTGGGCAGAAAGTCGTACACGTACAAGGCCACCGACTTGGACAGGTAGGTCATGGTGCCAAACCGGCCGCTCGGTGCGCTGTCATACAGCAGGCTGCAGATGCCTGTCGAAGGATCCCTCTCCAGCATGTGCTCATCAGCGCCCAGGGCTTTCTGGATTTTGGACAGGGAAGCAGAAAGGCATCATTAGGAATAAAGGCAATCCCCTTATCAGCTTCCATCCCAAGCATTCTCTGTTGCGCTCAGTGTGACACACTGAAGATGAGCAACGGGAGGAAGACACTACAGCTTTGCTGTGTCCCATGAACACAACGGGGACAACAGGCAGGGCTCTCCAAGTGGGTGAGCCCTGCACAGCTATGGGGAATGTAGCCAGCAGCCCTGGGTGAGGCCTGGCCCCTACCTGCTCCTCATAGAAGAGGTCATTGGCTATGTGCAAGATCTTTTCCACAGCTATGATGCCACCAATGGTGTGCACCTCCATGTCCACCAGCATGGTGAGCACTAAGATAGCTTCCACCAGCAGCTGCCTGTACTCTGGCTGGGGCACACGGTTGAGGACAGACTCCACATGCACAGCAAACTTCATTTCCCCTGGAGTCATCTGTGAGGAGGTAGAAAGAAGTGTACCTAGAGCATGGTATCACCTGCCCAATTCCTGAGCTATGCTGGGCAATCACCCAGGGTAACCAGCACCCAACAACCTATATGCCCATTCCCCATTCACGTGAGCCTCCTACCTCTCTGGTTGTTGAGGAGGGAAGAACAAAGCCCTCCACAGAGAGACCATGGCACTGCAGAACAAGGAGAGATCATGGTTATGGCTTGGAGAAGCAACATGCTAAGATACATAGGTCCAGCCCACAAACTGGCTCCCACTTGAGCACTGGTGCATGCTGCCCATACACCCCAGCTCCACCTCCTGACTCCATACAGCATCACTCCTTTCCCATCAGTTCAGCGTCAGCCAGAGCCCCCTGCATAGGGCTCTGCTCCCTGGCTCACCATGCTGAGGATGGGCTGTGCCCAGTGCACCTTCAGCAGTGGCTCTAGCCATGCCCTTTTCTGCTTGATGCATGAAACACCTGAGCAGACCCCAGCTCCCCTCTGCAAGGTGCAGGCTGAGGTAGGTCCTACAAGACTGCAAGGCAAGTGCACATCTTTCACAGCTTTCCAAGGTCAGCTGCAGGCCTTGTCTATGAAGAATGTATCTACACAACACCAGGGACCAGCCCTGAGTGTCTAAGTCCCCCTGGCAAGGCTGGTGCCTGGGACCAGAGGCTCACGTGCATGGAGAGGCACCAGCTGATGTCTAACTCACCTTCTGCAGGACCTTCCAGACCTTCTGGTAGAAGCCCACAGGGACACGGTTAAGGGCCCCATCCAGCCGGCGCCTCCGCTGCCACTGGCCCTGCCGGCTGTCCTTACTGCCCCGGTCTTCTAGCGTGCTTGAAAAGGAGTCCTTGCCCAGCAGCTCTGTGTGCCCAGCAGACTGGGCAGACAAAACAAGAACCACAGAGACTGCTGCAAAGTCAAATATCCCACAGGAACACAGCCTGCTGCTGCTCAAGAGTTTGTTCTTCTCCAGCCTCATTCCCAAGACAGAAGTGCCACCCCCTGCCCCCAGCAAAGCCCACCTTACAGCCCCAGCTCCCTGTAGCACCCCCCAGAGCACAGCTCCTTCCTGCAACCACAAACAGGACAGACCCCATGTGTGCAGCCAACAAACACAGGTTACCAGAGAGGACTTGAGGTCGCTGTCCCCGGACTGCAAACTGAGGGGCTGAAAGAGAAAGGGAGAGATGGAAATGAGACCATGCCAGAGCAGGGCAGTGGTAACAGCAACCAGAGCAGCAGCAGCACAGATCAGGGTCAGGTCACAGGGCAGTTATCCCAGGGCCAGGGTTGGCTGGAGACAGAGGGAGTTTTGAAAGGAAAGCTGCAGAGGGCTGCACATGCCAGGGCTGCAGCAGCAGTGGGTTTGTGCTGGCCTGCACACAGGAATAGGACTGCTACTGCTCTGCTGGCTACTGGTATGGGCAGAGATTTAGTCTCAAGCAGACAGGAGGAGCAGTAGGAAGGTCACTGCCCACAGACAACCCTCTGTGATGTCAGGTTTCACACTGCAGCAAGTTGGCCCTAACTCTGCTACATCAGCCTGGCCTCAGCAAGCTCCGTCTCTTTGATGACAAGACACCTTCTAGAGCTCAGGACTCCTCCTGGACACAGGCACAAGAGGAGGTCCTTGGCATTTGTAGCTGACCAGAGGCCTCCTTCCCCAGAGAAGAAATAGCTGGGGAGGCTGCAGGCAGGATCCAGTGAACTGTCCAGCAGAGTCACTACTGGTCATGGCACTGGCAGCATCGTGCCATCCTGCTCAGCAGTTTTTGTGGGTGTAATGGAATGTATTTGAGCAAAACTCCCAGCTGGCTGTAATGGCAGTCGCTCAGAGGGGAAGCCAACTCATTGCTGCAGCAGCTGAGGGAAGCTCATTGACTTGTGCATGCAGGGAAGCTGCCCTGGTGCATGGCATGAGGGGCAAAAGCTGAGGCTGCAGGACCAGGGAGGCTTCACCTTACTCCCAGGCAGAGACTGCCTACGTTTATCCAACTGCTGCAAGAGAAGAACAAAATGAAGGTTCTGCTGTTGGAAGATGCCCACCAAGACACTAGCCACACCTGGGACACCACATGGTCCTCCCCACCCCTGCACCTTTTCAAGCACCCCTGTGCTTCCCCTATATTGCCAGAGCAACCCCTACCCACTACCAGATTCAGCCCAACTTTCCCCCCAGGGCAGGCCTGGAGACAAAATTAGCTCCTGGAAGCATCTGTGTCTCCCACTCTTCCATAAGTTCTGCCTGGTTTGTAGCTGGTTTTCCCCCACAAGACCTGTCATGAGTGGCCTGCACCACCTGCCCTCACCTGTTTGATTTCACTTTTCAGCCTGACGAGGCCAGTACGCTCAGGCCTGGTGTTCCCGACAGCTCCCATGTCACAGATGGAGACAGCAGTGGTGAGCGATGAGTCCACTGAACGCACTGGTGGGAAAGAGAGGTCTAGAATGGGCAACATCACTCGAGGCATGGCCATCCCTCATCGCTGCCTGGGCACTGGTACCTCTGCATGACCTTGCCCTCTAACACGATAGCATCAGAGATCCATGAGCGCAGTACAGAACTGCTTCAATTCAGACCCAACCAGGTCAATTGCCAAACTAAGCAAAGCTCAAATAGCCATGAGATTCAGGCTTGATCTCAGAAATCACTCAGCACCATCCTTATGAAGAGCAGAGCTTCCTGCTGGACCCCTCCAGTACTGAAGCATCTGTGCTGAACATGGGGGAGGAACAGGGACACCGCTCACAGGTAGGAACATGTAGACCTGGCCGTGCTGTGCACTCAGCTTTGCCCCGAGATGCTCTCTGCTGGGACTCACCACTCCTTTCCACCCCAAACTCCTTGCCAGAGAGGATGTGGTAGAGGAGGCTCTTCATGTCTGATGGGCTGAGATTCATCAGGTTCTCTGTGGCTTCTCCAGCTGGAAAGAAGAGAACTGTCATTTTGTAGCCTGCCTCACAGTCATCCTAGGACATTCCTACCCTGCATGCCATTCTGTGAACAGGGGGAGCACTGGTACAGGAGCTCATCTGGCAAGGACATACACTAGTTCCAGGTGTTGCCTGTAACATGGACTCTTCCCATGCCAGCCCGACACATGCTGGGATGGAGACTGCAGAGCAATCACTTGTTTGTGCTGCTCAAGAACATGTCCAGCTGCAGACACTGGCACTTCCATGCAGGGTCTAGTCCGAGCCTGAGCTGTCCACTTTTAACAGTACTCCTTTCTGGCTGACAGAGCCCCAAGCATCACAGCACCTATCCCAGCTAGGGTGCTGTCCCTGCCATATGTACCTGAACAACGCAGGGAGTGTGCCAGCTCTGTTGCCATCACCTGGATGATGAGCCCAATGCGGATGCGGAACATCTCAGCAAACAGTGCAGGCTGTGTGCGTATGTACATGGCCAAGTACACCATGATCTCCTGGAGGGGCAAAGGCAGATCACCTGACTGCTGCTCACCAGGGCAGACACCCATCTGTGGGGTCCCCTGACACCCTGGCCCCTCACCTGGGTGAGGATAGACACACTGAGGTTCTTCTCACTGGCTTCATCAATAAGCCGAACGAGTTCCTCATAGGGGATTGGCCTGGGGTGTGGACAAACAGCAGAGAGGGTGAGAGGCAGCAGAGCAAACCCTGCACACTCCCAGTCTGTACAGCCCAAGAGGAGAGATATAGGCTGGGGACAGCCACCCAGGGCCATTCCTGCCCATGGACCCCAGAGCAGCAGGCTCACATCCAGACCCAGCCCAGCATGCCTGGGGAAAGAGGTGCCACACTCACGTGGAGATTGTCTTCTCACGTGGCTCGGGGGGTAGCCCCACCGTCAAGTGTTTCTGGTGAGACAGGAGGTCAGTACAGGCCTGGGGACAGAAAGGCAGCCATTGTCAACAGCTGAGGCTTTGGGGGCTCAGCACAAGGCAGAGGGAGACAGAGCTGATGCAGCCATGGTTCACCTGCTCAGTCTGCTGCCTCCTCTCTGACAGACCTCAGCCTGTTAGAGGCTGGCTGTACAGCTGTTACCTCATCCAGAGCTTCAACCTTCTTCTTGAGGATGCCAGAGATGTAGCGGATCAGGGCCCACTGGCGTGTCTCCCCCACCCGCACATACAGCTCAGTGAGGAGCTCCTTGACGGTGGGGCCAGGCTCACTATCAAGCCCTGTGTGCCACTCGGGTCCCCTGTGATGGTGAAAGAAGTGATGCATTATGTCCAGCAATTTGCCTGTCGCAGCTCCCTGGTAGGCCCCCTGGGCTGTGCCAAACCCCTCTATGCACTGGGAGCCCTCAGGACACAGAGGTCATCCTACTTGAGGATGTGGAGCATGTAAAGGATGTCTGCTTGCTCCTGCAGCGTGGGGCAGATGCGCAGCTGGTCCACCAGTGCCTTGCAGTCCACGTTGCCATCCTCATCACGTGGCAAGTTCATCTCTGCGTAGAGTGAATGGCTCTGGGGGAAGGGAGACCCGTGCTGATGATTAGCACCACCAGCACCCTGCACCAAATGGACCCATGCATATTCTCCCTCATCAAACAACAAGACTTCCCCTTGCAATCCTGCAAGGACACTCTGGCCATAGCTGAAAGGATAGCTCAGTCTGGGAGCTATTGCCATCCATCACCTCGCCATCCAAGTCATGCTGGTGGAGTGAACTCAGAAGCTTGACCGACTGCTGCGATGCCTGGAAGATCCTGCTGGGGATATACATCCCAACATCTAAAAAAAACCCACAGGTTGGCGGAGACACATCCAGCCCAAATCACCACTACCGTGCCTCAAATTACCCAGACACTCTGACACTGCTCGCCCAGCAGTCCCTGCAGAGAAGTTGGCTATGGGAGAAGCAGCCCCTGTCCACCCATTCAGAGGAACACAGCAGGGAGCTGCCATCCTGCATTGAGTTTCCATGGGGCTGCCCAGGCACCAACTCAAAGATACTCCATGGCCAGGACTCCATGGCCAGGCCATGATGGACATAAAGTGCCTTTGCCCAGGTAAAGGCTTAGTTCCTCTGCAATCCATGGGAACCCCACCAGCTGTGAGAGCTCCCAAAGCACTTCATTCTCACCCCTGGGCTCAAGGGAAGGTGTGGAGAGTGTTGGAGTTACTCACTCTGGATACTCACTCTGTACCTGCAGGTCCTTGGCCTTGGATGCCAGGGACATGAGGTCACGGGTGGTGTGGACAGCAGCCCTGAAGCGGCTCAGCCCTCCCCGCTGCGTGGTGGGAGGCAGGTTTGACTGGGGAGTCGTGCGCTGCAGCAGGTGATCCAGATACTGAGCAACCTCATCATCTGTGTCCTCTGGAAGGGAAGGCAGCAGAGCAGGAGTTCAGCCACTTTGAGTCGTGGCACCCAAAGGCCCAGAGAGCTCCCAGCTGTGCCTCAGCAGGGACAAAGCTCTGCTGGCTGCACGAAGTGACAATGTAGGGCCAGTGCTGGCAGCCACGTGGACTAATGGACAGTGCCAGCAGCCAGGCACACAAAGCACCCCTGTTACTGCATGACTCCTGCCTGGGACACTGCCTGCCCCAAACTGGGGCTCTTGCCATGTCCCACACTGACAAAGGAAGCAACGGGGCTGCAGCACGTCTCTGATCCAAGCCTGTGCAAGGTCAGGAGTGTCCCACTCAAACCTTGTGGGAAAACCCTCACACTCCTTCTCTCCAGGGAAGAAGTGGGGAGGTATAGCCAGAGGCAGCTTGTCCAAGCAGAGACCACTTACAAGCAGCCCAGCACAGCAAGGGCATCTTCCAAGCAGAACTCCAGCAAGGGAGCAAAGCAAGGTGGGTTTTGTAACAGTTATTCGTAAGTTGGAGTTACAGGAAGAGTTATGGTTCCTGCTTTGCTCTTTGCCCAGCTTCAAGCAGCTCCCAACACCACATCAGGAGCACCAGAGGCACCATGCACTAACAGCAGTATGGAAGAGGGTGCTCAGAGGCCAGGTCTCTGCTCAGTCAGGAGATAGAAGTGAGGGGGTGCCCCTGCAGGGGGAACTGCCCCAGATAAAACACAGAGATGTCTATGCACTTACAGTGGGCCAGGGCAAAGCTATGCTGCTGTCCAGCTGGCAAACTTGGAGGTGTGTTGGCCCCAGGAGATGAGCTGCTGACTGCACCTGAAGCAGCATGGCATCCCCTTTCCACTCCTCGATGGAATGCCTCATGACAGTGCCTGAAGGCTAGGCTGGAAAAATCCTCTAAGCACCAGCCTTGGGAACATTCACCTGCCTGGCTGCAGCATCTGACCACAGGAAAACCTTAAAATATAGCATCTTTGAGATGCTGTTGCAAGGCCAGGCAGATCCTCTCACTGGAGCTGGGAGGTGAAGCAGACACCTTGGACAAACCCTGATGCAGCCTGTAAGGAGGCTGCAGATGAAGTGAGAGAAGGGCAAGAAAAAAGAGCATTCAGAGTCCCAGCAGTGCATTCACTGGCTGCAGGAGCTGCAGAGGTAAAACAGATAGCAGGAAGGCAGATGATGACCAGTGCTAGGTCACACAGGATATGTCCCCAGGCCTGCTTGCAAGGGGAACAGCAAAACTTGCACCCTGCCATGGTCCCAGCACAAAGGAGGTCTCTCATGCTGTGATGGGCCAAGGCATTCTCAGGTACTCTCTACACAGCAGTAAGGCTTCAATTTGGCACTCACTGGAGCAGCTCTGCACAGGGGAGGGGCAAAGGCTTTGGGAAAAAACAAAGATTAATTAGGGACATGGTGGCTCTTCCCCACCACCTTGGTCACTGTGCTATCACCTTCTGCACTGCCATTTTTGCATCAAAGACCCTCAGCCACATCTCCCAAGCGGAGGCAGGCTGCCAGCCCTTTATCTCTTCTCTACAGAGCAGCTTATGAAGGTCAGAGCCACTCACTCCAGACAAGGTCGACAGAGAGCCAGAAGGGAACATGGTGAACACCCACACACAAAGAACACAGCGGTGTGTGCTGGCAGGGAGGTTGGGTGTTATGGTTTTAAGGGTGAGTTAGGCTTTTGCCACCCCACAGCAGTGACTGGCCTGTTCTCCCTTACCATCCTCTGCTACCTGCAAGCCATGCAGCCACTCCTTGGCGTCTAGCTTCTCAAAGCTGTCACTGCTGAGCCTGTAACTCTTGGCAAAGACCTTACCCTCTGGCCCAGGGTCCATAAAGCTGAGGTGCGTTCGGCATGATGTTGTCAGGAACTCCGACAATTTACCAGTCTGAATTCTGGGCGAGAGATAGGAAGGTCACATGGGGAGGAAGGGGGAGGTGATACCCTCCTGGCTCCAGGGCAGGCCCTTTGATGGGGAGAGACATGTTCACCAGGAGCATACACACACCGGTGTCTACTTTAGCTGCCTGCAACTCTTTCAGCCATGGGTGGGCATGGAAGGGCTGCCCAAAAGCTATTAGAGGAATCCTGCAGGCATGGGTTTGATGACATGAAGAGTTATGTCCTCTCTTTCATCTCCTCTGTTGGGATTGTAGCCCTAGGGCACGCTGATAGCCTAGCACACCCCAGTGTATCCTCCCCAGCTTGCTCCCCCACAGCCTATGCTCTGCCCAGCAGGTATCCTCATAACCAGGCTCTTGGAGGCCATCAGCCCTCTCCCTCCTGCACTGCAGGAAGCTGCACTCACCTTGCACCACCGAAATACCCATCCTGCAGCTTCTGCAGCATTGCCAGCACCGTGGGATGCACACTGCTGTTGGTTTCGTCTGTGTGGAAGATGCACAGGCAGTCAGGTTCTCATGCTCAAACTTGCTCCCAGAAAGTAACCCAGGACCAGGTGGGCATTCAGACACCAAAAGCACCATGGCCAGACCCTTACTCTGGGGTATGTGGTTGGGCTGTGGTACCAAAAGCACCCCCGAAAAAGGGAAATTCTGGACTGTCCAGGCTAGATTCAAGAAAAACCAAGCCAGGATGCACTCCAGACTCCTTGTATTTCACCTTGGGCTGAAGCAGACAGTACCAGACAGCAGCACCTAACAGCCCCCTGCTCTGTCTCTGCCTTTTACATGAGGAAGCAGAGGAGTGGGCTGTTGTCGAGGGCAGGAGGCACCACAGCAAAAGTCATGCTCGAGAAATTAAGGGGATTTCAAGTACACAAGGAGAGACAGAAAGGCCTTAAAGCAGAACAAAGTCACCTTCCTGCACCAGGCTCTCAGGGAACCCATGACCTGCTGCAGGCAAGCCAGTTCTACTCTGTGCCTTTGCTCCTTCTGGTTTACAGTTTTCCCCTCTCTGTTGACTAGGAAAGCCCTTAGCAGGTGCTTAGTCTTAGGGAAGAGTCAAGACACAAAAAGAGCACCAAGAACACCACTTCTATAGAGAAATTGCTTTTTTGGTCTTGCTCCCAAAAGGCCTTCCCACAAGCATATTTGCCTGGAGCCTGAATACATCAGTGTCAGCAAACAGACCTTGAGCTGCAGGCACTATTGCCTGACAGGCAACCCTGTCAGCTGCCAGGCCAGCTGCCCACTCAGCATGGCTTCTCTGAGCAGTAAGCTCTTCACAGGACACTACTGGCTGCTCCAGCCTCACCATGTCCCTGTTACTGAGATGGTCACACATGTGCCCACCCCTTTCCTCCTGCAGAGGTACTTCCCAGGGCTGCTCTAGCCAAACGCCTTGCGAGGCTGGAGTGTCTGTACCGAGCATGGTGTGGGAGACAGGGAAGGTGATGGTTGGCCGCCCAGTCATCCTCCAGCGGCTGCACAGGTAGGAGAGGTCCGTCCTCAGCATCTCCACAATCATCTTGTTGTCAAGAGCCAGGTAGAACTGCTGCTGGTCTATGAACTGTGAGAACAGCATGAGACATGATCGGCCCTGCATGCAGTCACCAGGTCCTCATGGTGCCACCCACGTCTTCCCACAGGCACGGCCAAGCTAGCCATGCTGAGCACCCAGAGGGCACGTGCCTTTGCACTGACAGCTCATTCCACCTTACCTAGCAGGTGTGAGTACAGCCTAGCAAGGGACCCTCAACACCCAGGCCAGCTACTGGCCACTAACAACTATGAGGATGTAACTAACACCACAGCTCAGCAGCAGCAGCATCCAGCCCCACACACTGAGTCCATGTTGTGCCTGTTCCAAGCCAGTATGCACTCTCCATAGTGCTAGGCTTGCAACAGTGCTTGTCTCCTGGACACATGTCCCTGGCCTGCCATCAGCCTCCTCCTGGTGTCCTTGTCAGGGTGAGCAGAGATTTTCATCCAATACTGACCATTAAAAGACTCAAACTGTCTCAACATCCACACAGCCAGGACCACCAACTATGCATGCTGCCTCATGCCACAGAGTTGGACTACTCCACACCCCCAGGCTGTTCAGAGAGTGTTGGGTCACACCTTAGAATAACTTGAGTACCCAGCCATTGAAGAAACTTCCTCCCCAGCTCATATTGCAGAATAGCTAGGAATGAGCCTGTGCAATGTCACTCACCTGTGGCGTAAAGGTAAAGATGCTCTTCCTGATTTTGTAGAGCTTGGAGGTCCCAAGGACACCCATATGCCGGTAGGGCCGTCCAGTGAGGCACATCTGCTTGTTACGGCCTGGAAGGGCAGGGAGAGGAGTTTTTAGTACAAGCCTCCTCATGAAACAGGCTGCAGCAGCAAGCAGTGCCAAGCCTCTTGCTACCGGCCAGCAGGGAAACGCTGGTTTGTAGTTGGGATATCCCAGAACCCCGTGTCAAGCTAGTACAGTTCTAAGGGACAGTAATTCTCTGTCCCCAGACCTGCCCAGAGAGGTAGAGACATGCTGAAACAGCTACACACAGCCTGTCCTGACTTCTGCAGTGTCACACCTTCTGGTCTTTGGGCGCTTCAGAAGCTGGAGCAGGGCTAGGGGTGTCCCTCTGCACAGGGCTGGCCCCCCTAAATTGACAGCTCTATCAGCATTCCAATTGCTCCTGGATTACTCCCAAGCCCAGGATGGTGCAGCAACAGCATCACCCCTCGCTCATCAGCTCTGGCAGCTGCCAGGCTGCTCCCCCTGCCCATGTCACGCTTGGCCTTTTGGTGGCCTAAATTAGCTGCCAAATTAAATCACAGCTGATCAGGTGTCTCCTTCGGCCCAGGCTAAATCTCTGGCTCCTGCAAAACAAACCCCATGCCCGAGGAGTTGCAGCATAAAGGAGCAAGCATGGAGAGGTGAGCACATCCTCCCTTCACACGCAGCCCTGCCCACCACCAGCAACAGCCATACTGCCTGAGCTCTGGGCTCCCTTTGCCAAGGATGGCCAGAGGACCCTTCCTGGAGTCTGGCTAGCCTCCCCCATCCAGATCTCAGTACAGAAACAGAAGACAACTCCTGCCCACATGAGGTTCAACACACAGGGATCAGAGTCTCTGTCTCTCCCTGGGGTGACTGTGCAACTGCAATCCAAAGCTCTAGCCCTGTCAGAATCACACTGAACAGCACTGTCTGCCACCTTGTTCCCCTTGGGCATTAGTGGCTTTATCAGGCCTAGAAATGGGCAGCAGAATCCTCATCAGCCAAGCAGAGAGCAGGACACGAGTGTCTCTGAGCAGGAGTGCCAGGGGTGGGACAGACCGTTGTGCACCCCCTCTGTGGCAGGAGCAGGGAGCCCAGCTCACCTAGGCGGGCATAGATGTGGCTGAGGATGCGAGCAGGCTGCACTCTGATGGGGTAGACGTCTGCCACAGTCTCCACAGCTATGCCCTCTTTCTGCAGGATTGCCTTGATCCCCTCTGTTTCAGCCAGGATACACACTGTGGATGGAAGACAGTCTCAGTGCAACAGAGGCACATGGGTGTGACAGCACTGCCCCATGCCTTTGGGGACACACACAAGAAGGCACCACACCACAGAGAAAGAGATGTCTGGGGTCCCTTGGGAACGAGTTCCCACTGCTTTGCCCTTCCTATCATGCTATACACACAAGTCATCCTCACCAAGTGGCAGGAACACAGTTTTCAACCCCTCTGCAGAGGAGACTGCAGCAGATTATAGTTTTGTGGGTCAACACAGGATGAAATGGAAGGACTTGCACCCCGTCTTCCACCAACCTTGCCAGGGCTGAGACTGGGCTGTATTGGCAGCAACCCATCAAGCAGAGCCACCCTAGAGCCACCTCTGTGAATTCCACATGGCCAGAGTCCTCCCCACCTGCCAGGCTCAGGAGTTTGGGACTGGTTCCTTTCCCTCACCTTGGACCACCACATCAGGTTTAGGGACAGTTGCAAAACGGCGGTTGAGAGGATCTATTTCACCAGGAGCTAGAAACCCCTGTGGAAAAAACAGTATAAAGAGATTAACATTTTATGGGCAGGGTAGAATTGGTGATGCCTACGGACAACCCACCTTTAATAGGTCCTGGGGGATGGAGGTGACAACTTCCCCATAGTGGGTGGCAGCGTTTGTGCCTTCACAGCTCACAGCCTGGTCCCACAGCCCTCCCTAGCACTCAGGGTGACCCTACCTCAGCCATCAGACAACCCAGGATGTAGAGGGACTGTCCCCACATGTGTGGCAGCTTGCCCATGGGTATCCTCTCCACAGAGTGTGGATTCCTGTATTCTTCATCCACCTAGAAGACAAGCCAGGAGGTCAAGAAGGGATCCATAGACACAGAATGCTGAAGGAAGCATCCTCACTGCATCTTGAAGTCCAGCAGTTCAAGGCTTAAAACAAGGCCCAACAACAGCATTTGTCACAGAGGGTCCAAAAGAGCCTGCTTACATTCCTCCTCTCTTCTTATGACTGCCCCAGGCATCCATGTCAGACAACAGAGCAGCTGCTCAGACCATGTTTGGTTTCTCAGTTCGGGCCATCCCACTAGAGGGACTGACATGCCCCAGGAGCACCCAGAGATGCTTTCTGATACTGGTGAGGAGCACATCTCTCCTGGATGATCTGGGCATTAGGAGGCCACTGCTCTTAGCCCAGGCCCACACAAATCCCCTCACCACTGAACTGGAACACCACCTACTCAGCCCAGGTCTGCTTGTCCTGAGCTCTCGGAGCACTCAGTCTCTGAGCAAGCAGACTGTCAGCAAAGAACTCTTGTGTGTGGGAGCAAGAAATGCTTTGGGAGAAAAAACCCAATTTTTATCCAACACAGTTTTGCAACAGCTCCAAGCCATCCTTTTCATACATGAGGTTTCCATGCACTGCATGTGCCTCTTCACTAACAATTTGGCTTAATAAGCACTTAAAACTTAATTATCTGGTAATGAGACCAGGAGTTTCAGCAGTTGGACTTTCATGATCCTTGTGGGTCCCTTCCAACTCAGAATATCCTGTGATTCTGTAAGACACTCCTGCTTCCCACCATAGCTCAGGATCACTCACCTTATCCGGTGGGACACTGTACAGCTCTGGCAGCAGGCGTACCCCATTCTTCCCCTTGATGAGAACTCCCTCAAGGGCTTCCTGGTACTCCTGCACCTGAGAAGAGAGGAGAGGAAATCTGCTGCTGGTCATGGCTCCCTGCATCCTTCCTTCGCACACTTCTCCTGCCAGGGACTTTTTTCCACCAGCCCAGCAGGTCTCGCCTTTCTTACCTGCTCCACGTTTCCACTGAAAATCCCATCAATCATCAAGTATGCCCAGAAGAGAGGCCACTCACACTCAATGTTCTCAAACAGCTTCAGCTCAGCAGGTTCGTAGTAGAGGCGTCTGGGGTCCTGTAAGTGACATCAAGGCAGGTGGTACGTAACAGGATCCCCTCAAACTGACAGGGCTGCTCCTCCTCCTGAGACCCCAGCCTCAAATGTCCTCCCAGTCCTCCTCTGCAGATGGCCAAGACAGAGCTGAAAAGCAGTTTCACCTCCAGCCTCTGTTTTCTCCATTGGAATATCCCCTCCTGAGCCCCCTTGCACTGATAATTGAGAGACTTACCCTTCCTGGGGTCTACCTGGTCCCCAAGAGAGCACCCCAGAGCCCCCAGAACACCCCAGACGTTGTGCTGTTGTACAGCAACAGCACGACATCCCCTGTGCCATGCTGGGTCCCCTTTGCCTTGCCTGCTCTGCCTGAGCCTCTTAGCATCTGTCTCCTCCAGCATCATCAAGCTGGCCCAGCCAGGTGAGAGGGCTTGGGCTGGTCACACAGGGCCAGAGAGATTCCTCCACAGCCCTCCTGCCATGTGGAGCCACTGTGAGCCCAACACAAGGGAAGGTGTCAGGATGAAGAGCTGCCTGCGCAGAGTCCCCCCACCACAGCTCCGTGTGGTGTAGTGCCCTTTCTTTGACCCTCCCTGCTAACTGCTCTGTCTGCTGCAGAGAAGGGAGAGTGTTGGCCTTAGCAGACTATTCAGGCAGAGAGGACAGAAAGAGCTGATGTTTTCCACTTGCACTCCAGCCATAAGCTTCCAAAATCCCATCTGACTCCAGCTAGCTGCATGCCTCTGCAGGCACTGCTGCCCTTTTCATGCCCCACAGCTCCCCAGAAATAAGTAATCCACAACTCTGCATGCTGCCAAAGCTCACAAGCACTGGGAACATTGGATTGGAGATACTGCTGCTTCTCTCTGGCTCTAGAGGGGGGCAGCCACACATGCTGCCTATCATGGGCAGGTCTGCAGAGGTGCAGCAAAGGAGAAGCATTCAGAAGTACTCATGACCAAACGTTACAGGCCCAGCAGCTGGTGATGACATGAGAGCCTCTGAGTATCATGTCCTAGTTCAGTGGTTAACAAATGAGACTGTTGCTTATAAAATTTTCCTGTTTTATCTCCCCAAAGCAGCAAACTCTCCACTTGCTCCCAGGGCCATTCTGGCAGTACCCAAGCTGACTGCTGATCTAAGAGAGACAGAAGCAACTTTGTGACCTCCAGAGCTACCATAAATGAGGCAGTTGGGTAGCAGCTCTGCAGTCACCTCCCCAGGCCTCCAGCCCTTGCTCAGGGCTGGTGCAGCCCTGGGACAGCCCAGCTCAGCAGGGCTCCCATGCTGGGCACTGGTTCCACCTTCTCCCAGCCTAAGAAAGACACACAACCGGATCCCAGGATGCAGGCAGAGCCAGCCTCTGGCCATCTGCTATGGGCATGGGTGGGATGCACCACCTCTCCAATGAGCTCTGGCATTTTGGGGAGCCTTGCCCAGACCCATGACACTGCCTGGGGCTACTCAGGGCTCTTGGCTTCTCAGTGCTCCCCAACACAGCCTTTGTGCTGCATCCAGGAGGGCTGCTGCTTGGCAGTCAAGTTCTGCTGGACAGCAGGGCTGAGGACACTCACCTCTTTGGGAGTCCTGTACCCATCCCGGAGGAAGCGGCAGCAGCCATAGCGCCCCTGGAAGGGAGGGAAATGTTTGCTGAGCAGGAGGCACAGTGTGAGATATCTTGTACCTTCAATGCAGAAGCAGGGGCAGGGTGTTTCCTTCTGCTAAACATCCCCTCCCTCACTCACCCAGCACTCAGGTACCACAATCACAGCCTGGGGCCACAGCACACAGGGCTGCTTCTTTGCACACCCCTGCCACAGGTCATGGAGACTGGGAGAGGATATGCCCCAGCAATCCCCCCACGGAACATGCTTTTGGGAAAAAAAGGGCTACAGCAGTCTGGACTGCAGCTGTCTCCTGTGAACAGTGAGACAAGGGCAGAGATGCTCACCTGCAGCTTGGTGATAATCTCCTGCTTGGTGATTTCCACCAGCTCGCTGTCCTCCACAGCAAATGCCGGGTAGGAGATGACAGAGAGCACACTGGCATCCACCTCCTTGGATGTGGAGGCCCTGGGCAGCATTGAGTGGAGGATGGACTGGGCAAAGGGGAAGGAAAGGTGGTTAGGCTGTCAGGCCAGGCATCATTCACACTGCAAACCCAGCAGATCACAGTTCCTCTTGCAACAGTGTAACGCCTGAGTGGGTCTCACCTGGCAGTGCTGCACCTCATCTGATAGCACCCGTATCACCGACTGTGGGCCTCCCTTGGCTCCAAAGAGATCCAGCTCATCCAGTGCCTCCAGGGCAGCCTGCAAGCAGGTAGAGACTCGAAGAGGCATGTCCTTCACCATGCTGCTCATCTGTAAGAACTCTCACTCCATGCTAGTCCCTGTGTATTAAGCACTGCCCAAATTTAAAAGAATTTGAACCCTGCTGTGGCTGTAGAACATCTTCGGTCAAAATGGGACCACATCTCCAGACATCAAAAGGGCATGGGACATTTCTGCCACACACCCCTGATTAACTCTTCACTACCAGTTCAGGCAAAACCCAGGCTAGAAGGGCACAGTTTTATCCCAGTGCACAAGGAGAGTCTTGCTCCTCAGGAGCCTATCACTGCATGGGGCATTGAGCCTCAGCAGTTCAACATGCCCAACCTGCCCTGTCAAAAAGCAGCTCAGGGCCACTGGTGCTCCTCATCCCCCCAGCCAGCATTGCTTCCCAGCTCACCTTGGCCATGCCAACAGAACTGGCATTCAACTCGGTGATGCCCTGGTTTGTCTTGTCCCCACGCTCCCATATGCCAAAGTCCTGTGAACCAGGCATCATTTCAGAACACATCCAGAAAGCCTTTGAATCCCACCCATCCATGGGTGCTTCCAGAAGGTGCTGGTGTGGCTCAGGGGGAACCCACAGCTGTTCCCAGACACCAGTGCAGTATCTGCACCACCGGAGCACACCCCCCTTCCCCAGAACATGCTACCCACCGCAGTTTTGTAGGCAGCTTCAATGTAGAACACAAGGTTCTGGATAAAGTTGACTTCATCCAAGCTGTGAATTATGTGGAGGCCTAAAGCAGAGGGAAGAATTCACATTAGCCACTCCAAGGCCACAAGCATAGCCAGGACAGGGCTGCAGTAACCCAGGGATGATTCCTCCCCACCGCATGCCAGCCCAACGGGAGCTATATCCTAGCTGACTCCATCTCCACTCCAGCCCCTTACAGCAGCACTCGGGCTTCAGACAAACAAGGGCTTTTGGAGAGACTGACGTCAAGGTGCCCAGACCCACCTCAGGTACTGTGAGCATAAGAAAACAGTGTGGGTCATGGAAGCCATTGCAACAGTTTGGCACCCAGGAAGCTGCACCCAAACTGAGACCCTGCTGAACCTGAAGACCAGCACGCTCAAAACTGCAGTGGGAGCCCCCAGCATTACCTGAGGCTGTCATTTGTGCAAGCATGAGGAGGTAGAGGGAAGTAGCATCCATCTGTAGGTGACCCCATTCGTGGTCTCCTACCACAGTGGCACAGGTGTGGGTGTTATACTTGGCATGCAGGCAGTCCCTGGTGCTCTGACTGTACTTGAAGGCCTCTACCTTGTCCACCTTGAGAAGGGCAAAGAGATGCAGGCATTCACTGAACCCTGTCTCCAGAGAGATCTGACAGCTCCCAAGCCAAGGGCCACCCCATGCCATGAGTGGAGCACATGGAGTCTGGAGTTGTGCCTGGCAGGGCAGAAATTCCACAACTCCTGGGCTGAGCCCCACTGTGCCCCAAGGCAGTGAGTGCAGGCTCACATGCTGCTGCAGCAGAGGACTGCAGCAGTGGAGGGCCCACTGCCACAGCTGCACCATGCAGAGAGAAAAGGGTTACCCCAAATGCCCTCAGGGAGGAGAGCTGTAGAATCTTAGCGCCTGCCAGGCCACAAGACAGGGAGCAGCTGGCAAAGGCTCCACTGGCTGCCAGCCCACAGCTCTGGAACTTCAATCACACCCGTGACAGATGCTCACTCAGAACTTATTTCAAGACTTGCTGGAAAGGGGCCTTCCCTCTGCTCATCAGGGAAGGCTGGGGAGGGCTGATACAGCTAGGACAATAACCTCTGTGGCATAGCTGGGCTTTAAGGAGACCACGTAACACTCAGAGGTACTCCCCAGCCCCTACCTGTCTCATCATGCACTGGAGTAGCCCCCGCATCAGCTTCACCACGCTCTGCAGGAACAAGGAAAACAGGTTTGTTAACCTCCAGGAGAAGCCCTGACTCAGGATCAGCTGGCCGCTGACCTTTGTGGAGCTCAGTGTCTGTAATCAGAGCCCCTGCTCACATTTTCACTGCCCCTGGGTGCCCCTTGAGAAAAGCGCAGTGGCCCCACATCACCCCAGAGCCAAGGGTCTAGACCCTCTGTTTGGGCTCCAGAGTGGTCTGGGAAGAGCAGGCTCTGACATCGATTCCTATTGCCTCCCGCGTCGGGCAGCAGCCGCGTCCTCGCCCTCACTGCAGTGCCTTTGGGCCCCTGACCCAGCTGTGTCACAGGCTGACCAGACTGGGGTGACGGCCGTCCCCGAGTGACACCAGCCCCGCCCCCGGCTCCTGCTCCCTCCTACCTGCTCCAGCTCGTAGGCCTTGGCCTTGTCCTCGTCGCGGTCGGCATTCTTGCGGTAGGCCAGGCCAAGACCCCACACCGCCAGGATGCTATACACGTTGTCGCGGACCCAGGCGTCCTGGTGGTCCGCGCTGGCAGGGAGCAGCCCCGTCACCGCGTCCTGCGGAGGGGACACACCGTTCACACGGAACTCCCTGGCCCAGCGGCCGGCGGGGTGCGCCGGGGCCCCGGCTCTGCTACCCATTCCCGGGCAGGGTCTGCACCTGGTGGCGGAGGATGGTCTGCTGCACCAGGCGCCCGTAGCCGTCCAGACGCACGCCCGAGTTGCTCCGGCTCCTCATGACGGCGCTAACAGGACCGGAACCGGCACTGGCACTGGCGAGCCGGCACGGGTCCTGTCAGAGCCTCCGCCCCGCTCCGCCCCGCTCCGCCCCCTGCTCGCTACCGCCCTCGGCGCTACCCGAGCACCACTACGGCCCCTGAGCGGCTGCCCCACCCGCGCTGCCCTGCGCTCCTCGCCGGCGGCGGCCTCGGCCCACGGGGCGCTCACTGCCGAGTGGGCAGGCCCGGCCACCATGGAGAGGCCCCGAGCGCGGGGCGGCGGTGGCGTTCGGCGCCCCCTGCCGGGCGAAGGCCGAGCAACGCTGAGTATGGATAGGCGGCTCCAAGGACAGACACACGGACACACGGACAGGCACACGGACACACGGACAGACACACGGACACACGGATACATGGACGGACACACGGATACATGGACAGACACACGGACAGACACACGGACGGACACACGGACACACGGACAGATACACGGACGGACACACGGACGGAC